>JAFVLL020010499.1:52500-80200 GCA_021397915.2 Tor tambroides
GAACCGTGTGTGGAGAACCGTACGTTCGTTTTTTTTCCGCGAACCGTGCCACCCCTAATATATATATATATATATATATATATATATATACACACATACATATACACATATACATACATATATTACATATATCCCTGCCACCAAATACGCGTATTAGAATGATTTCTGAATGATGAAAGCTGGAAAAATGGCTGCTGAAAATTGAGGTTTGCCATCACATTTTAAAATATGATTAATTCAATTCGATTCAGTTCAATTCAATTCAATACAATTCAGTTCAGTTCAATTCAATTTTAAATTCAATTTAATTAATATTTGTTATATTTAATTTTTATATAACAAAATTTCACAATATATTAGATTTTACTGTATTTTTAAACAAATCAATGAAGCCTTGGTAAGCATAAGCATATTTTTTTTCAAAAACATTTTTGTACCGACCACAAACTTTTAAATAGTATATTGTATGAATTTACAAATACACGCTCTTTTTTTCTCTCAAACGTGTAACCCTCCACACTGTTCAGCAGCACCTTCTACATGATAAACAGATCATGATAAACACATTCACTTCAACACAAGACAAACCACATCCTTCACTCACAAATCAAGAAAGGAAAACACTGAAGGGAAGCTGAGATGTTTGAGAAGTTCTGTTGCACAGAGGATCTTGCATTTAAAAGAATAGTCCACCCAAAAATGACAATTCTGTCATTGTTCCCTCATGTCATTTGAAACCTGTTTAATTCTTATTCTTCTGAGAAACGCATAAGATGATGTTTTGAAGAAATGTTTTTGCCTATACAATGGAATCAGTGGGGTTCAAAACAACACTGGACCCTTTTGACCCTAAGCCTAACGTCAGGTGTGCTTTTGTAGCTGTGACCCAAGAGCACCCGTGAAGAATGATACATTCTGCGGAGGAAGCACTCAACTTGTGCTAAACTGTGTGGAAGACTTTAATAATGCAGAAGTCCTAGAGGGTATAGGGCTCACATGACTTGAGATGGCTCCTTCAGGCCTAATGTCTTCCTCTCTGACAAAAATTTGTAAACAAACAAAGTGTCAAGGATAGAAACATAGAGAAAGATTTTGTGACTGAGACTACACTCCACTTCAGATCCTTTTAGCAGAGTGCCAACTTGAGGTGGGAATCTACAGGGACCTGGAGATTTGAGTCAGTCTCTCTTTTAGCTTGTCCCAAAAATATTATTGTGGAAGTTTTAACTAAAATATTGATTTCTGGCATGGGAATATTGATCTAATAATGTGAGGTGAGTTTGAGATCTGTAAGATTTTTATTAAAAAAAAAAAAATAAAATCACACACTTCCATTCAAATTTGTTCGTTTTTGCTTTTGTTTTTGAAGAAGTCTCTTGTGCTCACCAAGGCTGCATTTATTTGATCAAAAATACAATAAAACTTTGTGAAATACAATTTAAAATAGTGTAACCACTACACTTTTTTTTTTTTTTTTTAGCAGCCATTACTCCAGTCTTCAGTGTCACATGATGCTTCAGAAATCATTCTAACATTCTGATTTGGTCATGAATTATCCCTTTAAACCACTGAAAAATACACGTGAAACACACTTCGACAGCAACATGCATCAATGAGCATGTCAAAAAGCACTTTATTTTAAGATGGAAAGCCTTTCTACTATAATTCATGCAGAGTAAAAAGATTTTACACCTAAATATGGATCCTATGCTACTGTTGGATATTCTAACATCACAAAACAGCGTCACATAATAAGACAAGGCTCTGTCCCTTGATAAAGTTCAGCATACTGTACATTTATGTGGCTCTACGCTTTCGTGTTTAATTACATGGACAACTGTTGCAACTGCATTTTCAGCCTCACTGACTTCATTCGATTAATTTTTCATGCTTGTGAGAGAGGTCAGGGAAGTCTGTTTATGTTTTGGTTTTTCGACATGAGCCCAACCATCAGTTTCACTGCTGATTCCAAAAAGAGATATTTTCTCTTAAATGAATCCTGAATGTGAACTCAACCAAAGGCCAAATTTGGGATGGGGAATTTCTCCACAAGCAACTGTAGAGAGGTCAATGCCGCAGTAAAACATCAAGATGTCATTCCAAAACCAAGTAAACATAAAAAAACTTGATTTGCATGCCTATATTTTTATGCAATTTCAGTCATGCATAAAATGTAATAACCAAAAGGAGCATCAGGCCAAAGAACTAAGCCAAAATGTGTAAAGGGCTGCACACACACATAAAACGGAACAGATATATTGTCATTGTCCTCCTGAACGCAGAAGTCACCGCAGACACCTGATTGGATAATGATAGATCGAGTTCATTGACCGTCCCTTTGCACCTCACATAGTAACTCTCTGTTTGACACTTATCCGCTCTCCTTCAACTGATCTTATTTGCTTGGACAGTTCATTAGCTGTAACAGAGGTGGGGAAGCTAACAGACCTGAAACGTCTTAAACAGGAACGAGCTAAATCTAGAAGTTCTTACAAAACACATTTTAGCTTTTACTATTTTGCATTGCGCCAGAGAATTTCCCTACCTATTCTGGGCTGACAGTGAGAATACATGCATGAACTGCTGACATGGTCAGGGTATTTAAAAGGTCTTCTGTGAAAATGGGGGAAAAGTTGCTGACTTGCTGCTTTAAGCTAGATTGTTTGGGCCATATTTGAAGGTAATGTTTCATAACATTTGAGGAGAAGAAAAAAATAGATCTGTGGGATCTACACCTTTCAAACGAACTCTAAGTGAGTTTTTGTCACAGAGCAGTTCAACAGCTAACATGCTAATAGCTGTTTCTTCAGCTTTGTGCACTTTTATGTACCCAGCTTTGATTGTTATTAAAATTCACTCAACTTCTCTCAGCTTTTTGTTAAAGAACTACATTCAAACTCTCTTGGAAACTTTTTACCATACCATCAACAAACTGTAAATAAATAAATAAATAAAATAATAATAATAATCCATAATAAAAATATGAATTATTACATATTTAAACTATGATAACTGAAGCAAATAATGTAATAAATATAAACCATTTCGATATTTATTATGTTAGAATGATTTACTTTTTTAAAAAAAAATCATGTCTATGCTACAACTGTGGTGTCATTTCCACTAAACTAGAAATTTTCTCATAAAAATGAATAAAATCTATTTTTTATATATATACAGTAATGTTGTTTACTGTTTTATTTTCTGAGACCTATTAACATAATCTTTCCATGTCTTGATTCATTTTCCAATATAACTTCAATATTTAATATTATTCATGTGGTGAAGAGGCGTAATGTAGAGGTCTTTCTTGTAAAAAAAAAAAATAGCAATTGTAAAATGAGATGTCTTCCCTAGAGAGCAATTCATTATATTCCCATAAAGACTACTTCTGATTCAACACTGTGGGTGCGAAGGGGAAAACGTCTATGCTAATCTATGCCAAACTCAGAATTGCCTCTTGGATGGATCCCACTGTGTGTGTGTTTGTGCATGCGAGTCTGTTTACAGGGACAGGGGGTATGGCTGGAGAGATGAACGATGGAAGCAAATGGGGTTTATATAATGATCACATTTCATTACATCTTGTTACACCCACAGAGCACCAACTAAAGCAAAGAGACTGCTTGGATAGGTTGGAAAGCATCAGGTTGAGTCAAAGCAGCAAAACAAATTCAGCTGCCATTTCACACACAGGAGTCGACAAAGATCACAAAGCAGGTCCTTTAACTACAGGTTTCAACAAACACTGGGATAAAGTCCCTTTCCTTAAAGCTCAAAGCAGGGATGAGTGGAAGAGCACTCCTATTGATTTTTGAGAGAAGGCTCTGTCATTTGGGAGTCCTGTAAACTGAGGACGCTGACTCTCTGCATGTACAAGTGGAAGATTACAGAGAGAGCAGCTGTGCCAGTGGCCTCAGCTATAAAACCTGGCACATTAAACAAGCCCAGAGTCACTCTAACAAATAATTCATATAATATAGACAGAGGGGGAAATAAAGGCCTGGCGGATCTGCGGGATGAATAAAAAAAAAGGTCAAATCAAGTTAATCAGCCAGAAGCAACATTAGCTGGAATGTAGCTAATGAGTGCGTGTTTATGTCAGCATTGAGCAAAATTCTGAATTTAATTACAGGGTCACTTTGAATTTATGAATTGGAATACGAATAGAAATTACAGGATTTCCATTTGCAACAAAACCAAAATAATCAGCATTAATTTACAGTAATTATGTATATTTGTTAATTATTGATATCCAGTACAGTTAACATACCATCAAACTTTATTTCATACGGCACCAAAAAATATTCACTACGCTGTTTATATAATTTTATAGAATAAATTTTAACACCAAAATCTGTATCTATCGACTATCTACTAATAAATAAGTGAAAATACTATTACTAATTAAATATATAAAATGTATATGTGTGTGTGTGTGTTGGTCTGATCTGAAGCAAATTAAGCATTTCCTTGGAAAAAAAATAAAAAAATCCATATGATTAGAGTTAATTAATTACATGTAGAAATATAGAAAATAAATACAAATAGAAAATAAATTGTAAAAAATATGGTGGCATTTGAAATATTTATTATTTAAAAATAAATTAAAATGTAAAAAATAAGCATTTAAAAATAATAAAATGCTGTATTAAAATTGTTGTGTGTGGGGGGAGGGGGTGATGGTCTGATTTGATCAAGCATTTTCTTAAAAAAAAAAAAAAGTTCCATATAATGTCAATTAATTTATTACATATAGATATACATATATAATAAAAAAATTAATTGGAATAGAAAAAAAAAATCCATAAGAAACAAATTACTCATCATGGTAATTTGGAAAAGCCAATCATTTTAAGACACCTCAAGTTTCATATAATTCTAATGTTAATTTAAAATAAATTCATCTCTTATTATGTCTGAGAACACTGGAAACACACCAAAATCTTTACATAATAGTTGCCCACTAAGTGATAATTTTGGCACTGTCACACACTCTTTCACACATATTCCATGCTCTGGTGAACAAACGCTGTCATAAATGGCCAAATGAGCAGGCAGATATCAGAGGAACTGAGGCTGGTCCTGAGATTTAACCCCGATACCAGAAACTACTCAGGCTGTTTTCTTTCTAACACTGTGTTTTCTTTGCCTGTATAAATTTTTCAAGTCTACTGACAAAAGCTTTCAGACTCCTTTCTGTTACTTGTAGCTCTCACAAAGTACTTTTACAAAGATCTGCACTTAGACTATATTTTATTTAGGAAAAACTTACCTGCCACTTCAAAAGTGTGCAGGTGCATGACCTTTAAAAATGTGCGCCTGTCAGTGAGTGTAGCTGTTGATGTGCTTTAAATGTGAGTGTACATATTTCTCAGTGTGTATGTGTGTGTTTGCAGTACTTGTTGCCAAACCAGCCTCACTTTGCTGAGAGCAACATTAATGTTTTCTCAGCATACTGTACCAATGGCCTCTGCGTTTGCCGGAACTGAGGTCAAAGCCAGTTTCGCTCCGTATAAAAACAGAGCTTTTGGCTCAGATATGTGATATGTGACCTCTTGACCCCTCATCACTCTGATTCCCCCAGGAACTTCTGCAGCGTTGCTCCATCACGACTCTGTGTCTTAGGAAACGTCTATGGCTCAGATTCAAAGACTCTCTCTGTGTCTGATACGTGTAATTCTTTGTTATACATTTTGTAAAATGTGGTACATAAAATGAGTAGGATTCTGAATGCCAAGGTATCATGATACAGTGGCTAAACAATAGCCCATCAGCATTGTTGCTATCCCATGAGGCCATGGGAACAGAGGAAGTGTCAGATTGGCAACACTGAAAAAACATTAGAGAAATGCAAGAAGAGCACTTCTTTTCAAGTGTAAGCACCATAGGTGCTTGAGTCTGAATTAGTATTGAACCAGCCACGCCACAGGAAGCTGAATTTGAATGACAGGAAGATTTTAAGAAATTCAATACAGGCAATGCATTCTGGGAATTTAAGTGTTCTTTCTTTCTTTCTTTCTTTCTTTCTTTCTTTCTTTCTTTCTCTTTCGGTCTGTCTGTCTGTCTATCTGGGGTGTTTCCTCCGAGGAAAATATTAATGATATATTATATATCAAAATATTGCAAGAGAAAAAAATTCCTAGTACAAAAGAAGGCCAATATTACAAAATATAACATTAAAATGTGTATAAACCACTCGTTTTTCTAAAGAAACACTGTCCAACAGCAACACTACCAGGTAAAGTTACAGTCGGCTTCTCTCTTGCCTCCCCTGAGCCCACTGAGTTTTAACACACCCCCTAAAGCATTCTTTGGTGGGGGGTAATTGAGAATGAATGGGGGAAAGTCACGTGAGAGGAAGCAATGCCTTCATCGCAATTTAATTGGATGTGACTGGTTATGTTCGGGTGTGATTGGTTCATGCGATAAATCCTGCCTCTTGTGTTTGTGCGCATCCCGTGTTTGCGAATCAATCTGAATGAACTATATAATGGCGTTAATGAGAAGACTAATTAAAAAAAGTAAGCAAACAACTCACACACTCAGATATAACCACATCAAATTTGTTACATCAAAATAAGACTTAAAATGGCATGAAAACATGACCTGGGAAAGTTTTTAGTGAGTAATCAGCTTGGTGAAATTCAAAGTACTGTAAATCTCTGTGTCTGTGACCATATTTACCAAGATTTGATGACTGATAATCCAAAACATTCAAAAATAGTTAAAAAAATATATATATATATTTGATATATTGTCAAGTATGGTGACCCATACTCGAAATTGGTGCCCTGCATTTAACCCATCCAAGTGCACACACACAGCAGTGAGTAGTGAACAAATGCACATACACACACCGTGAACACACACCCGGAGCATTGTTTCAGCGCCCGGGGAGCAATTTGGGGTTCGGTGCCTTGCTCAAGGGAGCCTCAGTCATGGTATCGAAGGTGGTGAGAGTGCTGTTCATTCACAATCCCAGAATCGAACCGGTGACCTTCTGGTTACAAGCCCGACTCTCTAACCATTAGAACACGACTGCCCATGCTCTGCATTTAACCCATCCAAGTGCACATACACAGCAGTGAACACACCCAGAGCAGTGGGCAGCCATGTTGCGGCGCCATGCTGCGGTTGGGGCACCTCAGTCGTGGTATTGAGGGTGGAGAGAGTGCTGGTTATTCACTCCCCCCACCTACAATCCCTGCCGGACCTGGGACTCGAACCCGCGACCTTTGGGTTACAAGTCCGACTCTCTATCCAGAAGTTAACTATTAAAAAGAATAGCTGAATATATGTTCACAAATAAAATGTATTGTTTTAATTGTTACTGTTTGTTAATTTTTAACTGTCAAATTTCTAATTGTTAATAAATTTATTATTTTGGAATAAACGTAAAATGCTTGAAAACACTTGATGAGATTCATACTTGGCTTTAATAAACAGAATATTGATTACACTGTTGATGTAAAAATATAAAATAGTTTAATAAAAATATAAAATAAGTAATGTTTATTTAACCAAGAAAACGTGACTGGGACTCCCTCCCTCCATCCATCCATCCATCCATCCATCCATCTCTCTCTATCTACTGTATATCAACAGCTGATCAAATCACTTTCACGGCTGCTGTTATAGCAGAACATATGGGTCAAAGGTCAATGTCAAAATGGTGGATGTAGTATGTCTATTAATATATTTACATTACTGTATACCTGCACAACATATTTTATAAGACAGAAGTCCTAAAGCTCATTCAGGTCATATTAGTACAGGATTTCCAGGATATCACTGCAGAAATAACTAGCTTCTTTCCATGCAAAATATCAACAAATGGAGATGATCAGACAACATTTTAGCTATCAACATATTGCAAGTACTTACAGAGCTCCAGTTTTTTGCAGAGTTGTGTTTGTACAGACTTTATGCTCAATAATAATTTTAAAAGAGTGCCTGTCGAGGACTCTAGAGATCAGCAAATGGAATAGACTGACCCCAGAGAAGAAAAGAGGAATAGAGACCGCTTGCCAAAAGCAGGGTGTTTCTAGTTCAGAGACAGCACTCTCCATTATTAAGCTTTGGCCACGTAATAAGGCGAGCTCTATCTGTGGTGCTGTTTGCCAACAGGAGGGACTTGTGGTTGCTCCAAATGCGACAGCATTGACTCCGAATGCACTGGCCTACATTCATTGTGTGTTGAACTATTTAGTAAAGTGCCCTAGGGCTCAACTTGAGTGTCTGCTCTTAACTTCATTTGATATCTATTAATGATATGGGTCATTATAATTTTAGACTATAACACTTTCCAAAAATGAGAAATGACTGGTACACTTACACACTTAGATTTGCTTTTCATCTGTCTCGTTGTGCAACCTAAATTAGTTAATCTTTTTTTATTTTTTTGGGGAGTGATAACAGGTTCCCAGAGTGTTTTGTTATTTTCTTTTACAGAAGGGCCACAGCATCCAAACTGATTCACTGCGGGAGTCAAATAAAGGCTGATGAATAAGTCAGAGATAAAAATAAATAAGAGATTTTGAGTTCATATTCAAGTCTGCAGCCTGCGCAGAATTATAGATGACACTCTAGATGGATGACACTCTGTACCTCTTCAAAGACCTATTCACACCAGTCATGAATATTCATAGTGAATAACGGTTGCAAAATTTTTTGAACAGAAACAGTGATTTTTTTTTATATGCCCATTCACATTCAGCCATTGACTTACTGTCATTTTATACATCCTACATTGCACTATATATATATAACGGAGAAACTTGCTGTGAACCACATTAAACTGTAAGGATAATCTGATATTTAAACTAATTTAAAATTTTGGTCCTCAAATTTGAAAGGCCACAGGCTACATTGTTTTACACCAGTAGGAGTCATTGAATTCACTCTCCCGATTCATTCAAACATACTGATTCGCTCAGGAACTAAACTTCGCTACTGTGTGTTGCTGAGAGACACACAACCGTTGATTCTTTTTTGGATTCGTTTGGAAATATTTTAGTTGGAGGAGCTAAAATAGACAGGGTAACTAGCAATATTGTGTTTAAAATGTAAGCTACTCAATATTAACTTTTCGATATTAAAGCTGAAGTCCGTAAGTTTTGCCTCTTTGTCGCCATCTCTGTTTGAAACCTGCACTTGCAGTTATTTGCGGAATTACCAAGAACAGTGGATATTCACTGTACTTCAGAATCACATATTCTACATCTTGGAAGTATGACCCAAATAAGAATTTTCAGTAACATGTCTGCCACTTTTGTTCTGACCAACTGAGAAAAAAAAGCATTATAATACATCATGCTACCAATTGATTAAATCTAAAGATCGCTTAGCTCATATTACATCAAACCATGCAAATTAGTATTATTGTTATACTTTGTTCTCAAAATATTAAAGTTAACAACATCAACATTGTGTGACTATGTGTTTTTAGTGTTATGGACTGCAGCTTTAAGCATTTGTATGCTATTTCAAAATTGGTGAAGCTTTCAGAATGTCTTTTATATGGGTTCCGTATTCATATATGTTCAGGTAAAGTGGTTTGAGGTGGTTTGGGAATGAGTCTGTAATGACCGTACCTGCGGCGTGCGCGGTTTGTACGGTGAGCTGCTCTCTAGGTCGGCCAGGATGCTGGTCAAGGAGTCGATCTCAGCATCCAGACTAGAACGTCTCTCTTCTAGAGTTTTTTCAGGTCCTTTTATCTGAAACACACAGACACAGTAACCTGTAATGAAATTAGGTCTTTTTGAAAGAGGGTTGCTCTAAATCAGCTAACCCACTTAATCACACTTGAACATGCATGCTGCAATGAAAGAAAAATAACTAAATATTATACACAAAGGCGGCAATTTAACACTCAAATATGGCACATCTTCCATTGTGGGCTACTATTACACAACACCTTGAGCATTTGGTGTGTTTTTTTTTGTCTTTGTGTTTTGTCTTTTACATGTTCATTAAAATTAATCGTGGCCTCAGACAATTGGCTGAAAGTGAACTACTGTAACAATAAGACACGATTGTCTGGGAGAAAGTCTTTAGGAGAAAATCTCAGTGATGTGAAAGAATAAACAAAGAACAAATAATGCTTTGTTGGTGAGACAGCTCATCTCATATTAATTGAATCACCCCTCAGCTCTCTCTCTCCCTCTCACTCTGTCCGCTTTATCTGTTTTCACTCTACTTAAAAGTTTCACTGTCTCCCAAACTGACAATAACAAAGCGTCACTCTCACAAAGTTTTATTCACACTCCGGTTGCAGGTTTCTTTTTAAGATGTTTACACTGAGGTAGCACGGCACATCCATAAATAAATATCCCACCTCACTTAATCTCAATATTGGGTCTGACTTGATTCATGTGTCGTGCAGAGTGTTCTCACCAAGTCTCCAGGTAAGCATGCAACATCTTCTGAATGAGAATACAGTGTTTTGTGGCATTATAAATTACAAAAAGCATAACAATGTGGTGAGCTTACAAGTATTCTAAGTCTAGCAATACTGGACACTGGAATACATTTCATTTAGAGACCCTAAAGTAAAGTTGGATGAAATTTGCTTACCTCTGTGACTTCATTCACTTCAAAAATAATAATAAAATAAAAATAAAAATCAATGTACGTCTGAATTTATTATTTTTTTTAATTAATACATTAATTTATTCTAAGCACTATACTAGAGCAGTGTGGCACAAGTAGGTGTTCAGTAAATTGCCAAATTAATGACAACAGTTTCTAATACAAAATATTGTAAGGCAAACTAAGGTCTTCCTAACTATTCTTAAGCAAAAACTGTGTATATATAACAATTGACTCTAAAGTCTAAGACTTGGATGAGCAATACATCTGCAATCACTAACTCCTGTCCTTTATGTCAGAGAGGGAGCAAAGAACAAAATTATCAAAGGTATTTGAGGAATGGCAGCCATGTGACAAAAAAAGGTGTGAGGGGCAGACTTTGACAGCGTTCTCGCTCCTCATCAAAGGGGGCACAACAACCTTCTCCCCTCATGGCTGAAGGACACTGATATCTCTTCTTGTCCTCTGCAGCTTCTTCTTTCTTTACATGACACTAGATAAATAAAAGCCCTTTATGTGCATTGACACAGCTTTGTGAATAGTTTTTGTTAGTGAGTATTCAACACAGCGCGGTCATGACATAAATTGTGGTTTTAAAATGAGGAACTTTCTTTTTTTTAATAACAAAAATAATAATAATTTGTGAATACAATGTAATCAAGGGGACACCCCCTGTACTTTTTTGCTGAGCAAAGAGAAATAGCAATAGAATAATATACTACCGTTCAAAATTTGGGGTAAGATTTTTTTAATGTTTGTGAGAAAGCTTCTGATGCAGTTACTTGATAAAAAATACAGTAAAAATAGCAATATTGATAAATATTATTACAATTTAAAATAACTGTTTTCTATTTTAATATATATTTAAAACAATTTATTCCTTTGATGGAA
Organism: Tor tambroides; assembly: GCA_021397915.2. NCBI lineage: Eukaryota > Metazoa > Chordata > Actinopteri > Cypriniformes > Cyprinidae > Tor > Tor tambroides. Next base: position 63,985 of record JAFVLL020010499.1, read on the forward strand.
AGCTGAATTTTCAGCTGCATTACTTCAGTCTTCAATGTCACATGATATTTCACAAAGCATTCTAAAATGCCAATTTGGTGCTCAAGTAACATTTCTTTCTTTAAATTTTTGAATAATAGGAAGCTAAATCCTAATTTGTGACCCTGGACCACAAAACCAGTCTTAAGTCGCTGGGGTATATTTGTAGCAATAGCCAAAAATACATTGTATGGGTCAAAATTATCGATTTTTCTTTTATGCCAAAAATCATTAGGATATTAAGTTAATATCTTCATGTTCCATGATATATCAAAACTTCATTTTGATTAGTAATAGCATTGCTAAGAACTTCATTTGGACAACTTTAAAGGCAATTTTCTCAATATTTTGATTTTTTTCCACCCTCAGATTCCAAATTTTCAAATAGTTGTATCTCAGCCAAATATTGTCCGATCCTAACATATCATACATCAATGGAAAGCTTATTTATTCATGTATAATTATGACACTTAAGACTGGTTTTGTGATCCAGGGTCACATTTGCACTAAATTTGTTTGGTCTACTTTAGTCTGCCTTCGTCTTTCAAAAGAAGAGAGGAGAGGAGGTCTCAGGATTGCCTGTGGCACTGAGCTCATAGGCCAGGATCAGCGACTGACACTTGGTCTAATGTTATCTCTTTGGATTACCTGTCACAACCTATTACAACCCTAACATGCCTCTATTTGGAGCAGACCAGGCCCTAAACAGCTTCCTGAACTATCAGGGTAAAGGGCAAACAAATGTTTGCATCATTAAAGCCAAGGTTCTGAACTAAGGTGAACTTAAGCTTAAACTAAAAGCAAACAGACCGGGGGGGGGGGGGGGGGATTAATTAATAATTAATTGTGCCTGCTGATTGTGCGGTTTATTTGCACCTGCTGTTAGTGTTGTTTAGCGGCAGATTCACTAAATGAATTATGCAAAACAGGTAACGGGCACAAACACTGTTACGATGCTGAATGCTATTTGCATAGTGCAATTCCTGATCTTCCGGCTTCGTTCCTCTAGGTTGCGATCTCACATAAGAATCTGAATTGGCTCTTTAAAGTCTGAAAATAAGAAAAGTTCTAATGCATCATTTTGATCAGACAACAGCTTGTCCGTAACTCAAACATAGCGCTGACAAGGTCATGGGTTGAATTCCCAGGGACTGCATGAACTGATTAAATGCGATCTATGACCATTTGGACAAAAGCATCTGTCAAATGCAAATATGAGGAATAACTGCTGCCATGATCGACAAAAAAATGGACACAAAATGTACAGTAATAGTGTGACATTACCTGCAGCAGGCAAACATGCTGATTTGTGAAGAAGCATACTCTATTATAAGCTTAGTTTACATAAAGAGGAGGTCATGGAAATGTGTAATGTAAAGACACATACTGTAGTACTATTTCAGCACATGTAGAGCCTGTTTAAAAAAGATTGCCTTGACAAACCCCACGAAAAAAGTTGTGTAAATGTCTCGTGAATTGATTTAGAGCTGTTTTAGAACAGTTTATGTAAATAAGGGAAATAAATACAAAGTGAGTTCCATATGATTATGTGATCAAAAGCAACTTCTGAGGCTCTTTCCACAGTGCAATTCCCCGTATTGTTTCATTATTAATTATACTGTGTGCTGCAATTTATAAAAGGTTCAAGACTTTTTATTTTTTAGGCATGTTCCTATAGCAACCAAGATTGAGTCATGCACACACCACAAAAAGATCAACAACAGTTTACAGAAATAAAATACTGTAATAACACGTAAAGCCTTTAGAAAATGCACACTTACACAAGTATGCAAGCATTTTCCCTTCGGCCCCTGTTTTGTGAGCCATATTATGTGAATTATCTTAATTCCATTAGGAGAACTGGACAGTCAGTTCAATAGCAGGACATAGGTTTATGAAAGAAAAGGCATAGCAGTCTAATGAAGCACTTCCATCGGTTATGTAAGGCATCCTTTTGCATTCTGGTAAGCACCGTTTGAAGAGAGGAAGCTGATTTAAGTGCTGAGTTTAATGAAAAACCACAGAGACAGATAAGTGAAGTTAAATAAAGACTGCATGTGTTGCTACGTGTTCTGTTACGGGAAACAAAAGAATTTAGGACAAGTATCATTTGATTATTTATGTTCACCGCACCACTCCGGCCTCTTCCTCTTGTTAGTTCTGCTTAGGAGCAGAAATAATTCAACATCCCCTTTTTCATTCATGAAAGATGTAGAAAACTGGAATTAGGGAAAGCTGCGGGTCGAGCGGATTGCCGCTTGTTTTCGGTAAAGTACCCACACGCACGTGAATGCGCACGTACTGCTATCAGAATCAAAACGGTCTTCAGGGAAATGGTGTGATGAACGCAACAAAATGTGCTTTGCTGTGGATTCTTTTCTATGTCACAAACCATCTGCTGTCACTGATCTCCTCTTGTCTGAGATGTAAAGCTGGTTAAACTGACTCCGGGATGCCATTCATTTTTACAGAGAAATCGAGATCCTCGCCTCTACAGTCTGATGTCTTTTCTGTACTAGCCTAATTATCTGCCGATAACACCGTCTGCCATACGCTGACTCCATAGAGCTAGATCAACAAACGCGCTGATTCCCTCCGGACAGGCTTCCTCCCTTGCAGAGCAGCGTTCGTGGGAAAGCGATCCAGTGGAGGGTTTTAATAGAGCAGAGAACACGCCTGTAGTCACATTCTGAGCGGCAGATAAAGCGGCCTTATTTAAAAAAAAAAAAGAAAATCTGCTGAACCCCTGATGAAGACTTTACAAGCGTCTATGGTGTCTCGTCATCGCTCATCAGTGACTGGATCCTGTCTTGCAACAAACTACACGGATACATTATCAGCAGACCGAAGCAAAAACAATGATGTGAAATGAAAACTGTTCACGTTATTTAGATCAATTACCTACTTCTAGGGTTTTTTTATTATCTGTCCATGCAATTCCTGAAAATTCACTAACAGTATAGAAATATGCACAGTTTGTAATGTATGTGTTAAATAATCATAATAATGTGTAATTACAATAAATATATTACTCACAAATGGTTTTGAGGCTGTAGTTTAATGGAGTGAGGACTGTCTCCCTTAGGGGGGAAATGACCGAGGTGAACCAATAGGTGTCAGCCTTCCCTGTGCCCTCACTCATTTCTAAACGAGTGCCAAATGAACTAAAGAGGGATATAAACAACTAGGACACACGCCTAGTACACAGCCACAAAAAAAGACACAGACTTGGCTAGCCTTTGACGGTTTGTTGGTAACACACATGAAAAGGGAAATGAAACTTTCTTAAGTGCCTTAAATTTATATTAGAGATCAAAAATCTGAGATCACACTGAAAATCATGGATTCGAAATCTGATTTAAAACTTAAGTTCTGGGATTTTGACAAGACAAAACAGAAAAAAAAAAAAATTCTCTGATTTCTGGTCACTAATCAAATATGCAAACTTGTTCACCATGATAACTTAGCGTAAAATTATATATATAGTATATATATATATATATATAAACAAAAAACAGGAAAAGAAAAAAAAAAAAACAATAGAAATAGCATTTAAGATTATTATAGTAATTATTATTTCTATTTCAGGTCACTAATCAAAATAAGCAAATTTGTTCACCATGTGAACTTTTGTACAGAAGGTCTTATTTCTTTGCTTCCATTGAAGCAAATAATTTGGAACACTCACAAATCATGTTTGTTTTGCAAAAGCTTGTGCAGTTGCATGCCAACCCGAGTGCATGATGTAATTAAAGCAAAAGGGGGGCATTCCAAATACTGACTATTAAGTACATATAGTAATAAATACTAAATGCTATCACTATGAAAAAAAAATTATTCAACTTTTCCTTCATACAGTTAATATAATATGTAATTCATATTGTAAATTGTGATGACTGGTTTAGCAAATCTCACCTGAAAGCCAAGGGAGGCCTCATCCATTGGTGGAGGTGCTGGGAAGCTGGATGGAGACAGGAGCCCGCTGGTGTCAACGACAGGTGGAGGAGGTGGGGGATAGTCTCCTGTAAAAAAAAAAAAAATCAGACACAATAAGAAACACGTTTGAAGGCAAGACACTCCATGAGTCAATATGATAAACTATCTTCCTCAGGGATGAATAAATGCACAACAGGTCAGAGTGGGTGGAAAACTGATAGATCAAGCAGACATAAATCCGACACACATAGATGTCACAAAGAACGGCAGACGAAAGCTTTACGGGATATAATACTTTCACATAACACGTTGATTAACTACATTTTTTATATCTACAGTCTCCTTACAAAATACCAGTCTGTGTAAGTACTTAAAAGTGTTAGAGTGTGTAGAAATTGAAAGGAAGGAGGCTTACACACACTTACCATATTGTCCCTGATAGATTAATACATTTAACATCAACCATTTGGTTAACTAAAATGGTCTAAGCTGTAGTAAGTAGGTGTTTGTACAGATTAAAAATCTAAGTACTGTGCTCAAAACAAGTGAGATAGGATATTTGTCCAGCCAAGTGTGTGGCAACAAGCCAATCGCTGAGTTGTAAAGTCCACAGCTAATCCAGGGATTGGGTTCCACTGCATGTTTCAGGCAGGATCAAGATTTGTGCGCCAAATTATTTTCTGATTTGGCTGCACTCTGCGTCCAATTTAGGACTGAATCATTTGACCGTCTAAGTACCAATCCAGACATGAGCCTTTCAAATTACTGCCTTTTAGGGGAGGCAGTAGGAAGTCTTTGAAGATACTTTTGAACTATTTTTTTTCCAATCTTGTTTTAGGTTTTTATCTGTCTTTTGGATCTAATTGATGTCATAAATGTTGTTTATCTGAGTCTACTGGTCGAATTAATTAACTATGGTCTTGAAATGTCTACAGTCCAGAAATATGAATGCAGACAGAAAAATATCACATGCTCAGTTGTTTGTATATTGTAATATTTCTGTGAACATGGCATCAAACATTCCCCAAAGGCTCGAGAACTTTACGTGAACCATTTATGTAATAACCTCGTGACCTCTGTTAAAACTCATAAGCACTCCAACCATGGCATCTTTAACATTCCAAAAAAAGGAAAAGCGTCCTAGATCCCCCTTTCTCCTCCTCCTATGATCTTCATTTGTACTTTTCTCTGCCTTAGCTTACATCCTTAAGTCACTTGTAAGTTGTAAGTTGACACAAAATTAATATCTTAAATTCCTTAATATCTTATGTCTTTCCAACATCCAATGATGTTTGGATTTCTCAATTCAGGGCAACATGAGAGATGTAAATGTTTCAAAGACGGCATGATTTATTGAGAAGGTCTGGAAGAACAGGGCAAAGAGAGATCAAGAGAGGGAGGTGAGGGACAGTAGCACTCAAGCAGTGCCTTGAACTACAGAATAAACTGAAAGATGAAGTTAGTCTTTAACTAAATGTGGCTAAGAACAGACGTCGAGGCAGAAGCAGATATTACCAACCCAATGAGAACAACGAAACGAAAGCATTTTTTTAGACAGTGAGGGTCCCATAAATATACAGTGATTCACTAATTAAATAATGACTAGTTAGACTGAAGCCTTTTGATACCAGCAGTATAACCTCTGAACGACAATTAACAGTAAATGCATTTTCACTCAAAAAATAAATCTCATAAAGGTGACCTGATAATATTAATAATAGCTCTGTTCCAAAATCTAGTGAGCTGCCTACGCAAGTGGCCTCTCTTAGCTGCACTCCCAATGCGAAGGTTGATATAAAACTAAACTAATTAATTGTTTTAGCCACTTTGTAAGGCAGCATCACACATACAATATCTTTCACAGAGAAGTCAATCCCACAATGCATTGCGACATGTTCAATGAAAAAAGGTGGATGAGAGAAAGAGAATCCTGAAAATAATTGTACAATTGGTTCCACAAAAATATTAAGCAGCACAACTGATAATAATAGAAATGTTACATGAGTACCAAATCAGCATATTAGAAAGATTTCTGAAAGATCATGTAACTCTGAAGACTGGAGAAATTTAGTCTCAGCCTCAGACGTCACAACCATGTCTCATGCATATGACACACAAAAGTGGAAACACTTCAAGAGTTTTGAAGTCGTCATCTGATTGGTTGAATTCTACAGAATTTCGGGGAGATGTGTATGTTGCATTCTTTAATGTTCCACTGTGGCCGTGGCGCCAAACCCCTCATGGAAGAACAAAGCCATCGTGTTTACAACTGTGACAATGAGCGCTTATCAGGATCAACTAAATGCTAGATTTTCAAAAGTATGCGAAATATGTAAAGTTCGCAGCATAGACTCTTTAAAATAAGTCCAAGAGCTTTACTCACTGGTCTGTTATTATGGAGACATTTCCATGCCCCTAATGACGTGGCACAAAACGAAACTTGAGTAGTTGCTTTACCTGTCAGTCATAAGGCCTCTTGGGCGGTCTTTGGCCATTCAAAGCGGCCAAGGTTCCCAGACCTTCTGCCTTCAGTATGAAGGTCTGGCTACGTGAGACTAGAAGAAATTCAACTGAATTGAGAATTAACAATAACACTTCAGGGCATCCCATCAGGTCAACAGAACATGTAACATCACATAATGGCCAACTTGTGCCTGACAACTATGAGGTTTCAGTCGCTGACAGCTTATGCTAAATAGATCTCTAACTTGTGACACAGTGTTACGAAAACAAGTACGAACATTATACATATGTGATCAGTGAGGTGTCTGCGGTGTGAGGTCAGTGAGTTTGGGACATGTTATCTGGTTGCTGGTTCGCTATAGAGAGACCAGGGGCCCCTGTGCCATGAATGAGAGAGGCTCCATTTATGCAGACCGGGAAGCGAAGGCAGTGCTTACTCGCTAATGAGACAAGCAGCAGGAACACCTACTTATTACCACACATTTCCACTCAACTCTTTATTGAGCAATTACACTCAAGTACCGGCATTGTGAGAGCCGAATTCTAATCAGTAATTAAAGTTATTTGAAAGGACCATGAGAGGTATAATTGGTAATCAAGAACATGAATGTTGTTAAGGGTTGAGTTAAAAAAAAAAAAAAAAAAAAAAAAAAAGGAAAAAGGAAAAAGAAAAACAAGCTCTAGATGAAGCCAGTGGAGCATAAGAGCTGAGATGAAATACACTTCCTGTAACGGGACGATTATGTGTGCATTTCTCAGATGTGACCCGTAAAAAAGGGTTTTATTCCAATCCAATCATATGCTTATGCAGATGTATTATGTGTTTGCATACACAGTAAACGCTCGTTTCTTAACACACCACAGTTTTATTTTCTGCACTGAAAAGAGTAGCGATTGACAAAGAAGTCAAGAATATTCTGTATACTTGTGCCCAGCTATTGACTCAATTTTACGGTATCTAACGTTAAACTCATAAAGCAGAGAGCTTTTAAGATCAAATACCAGAATATATGCAATATTAATGAGATTTTTCCCAAATACTGTATGATTATCCACTTGCGAGTTACTCCTGTCTTAAAATAGGCAGCTACAGTATACATCTTCATGCAATATCTTATGTTAACATAAAGGAAATGTATGTTTACAGTATATACTATACAAAATATATAGTATTAATCTAAAAATGGCACTGTATAATGTCATTGTACTAAATTATTTTAAAAAATACCTGAAAAATATTTACTTTGTTAACATTATATCTTTTTCAATATATAAAGCTTAAGAGAAACCTATTCAATTCAATACAATTTTCACAACAAATATAGAGAAAACTGCCTTACAAGCCCCAGTGAGCAAGATAAAGGTGAAAAGGGCAAGGAAACACTTTGTAGAAAGATAACTTTGTAAAGATTTTTATTTTAATTTTGTAAAGGATTTTATTTTAATCAAAGTTCTGAGGCCTGAAAAGTTTGAGAACTAGAACTGTAATATAATAACTATAATCCAAACAGTAGAATGATGACTATAATCTTGTCATTCCGCAAATTCAACAGGTTTCTTTGTATTCATTTAAATGCACAGAAGTTATTTGAGGTTATTTGAGTTATTTAAGTGGACAAGAGGAACTTAATTTTGCAATATACAAATCTGCATTTGAACTCTGTGCAACCTCTGTCCATCTGGCACTGATACTGGCACAGTAGCAACTGACAAATATACCGTTTCAAAAGAGCATCTATTCGCATACTGTTTATGAGATGAAAATCTCCACACTGACAGACTCAGTCATAAAACCGGAAGACCTTTCCTTGGAATGTCCCTTTTGTAATCTGTGCAGCACGTTGCATGTTTATTTGGTACACATTTAGATGCATTGACATTTTTGTCTGCGCTCCAAATTCCCCAATGAATTTGATTTACAGCAGAAGTTCAAGCAGAAGCATCTTTGCACCAGCATTTAAACACACCGCAGTAAACAAAATGAATGGCTGGGTGCATTTGGCAGTGAGGATCTCCAGTTTAGTCGCATCACTGGCATGAAACTCATCTGGGAAACGTTAAAAAAGTGTGCACCATCCACTATATTAACATCTCCACTCAACAACCAACAACATGAACAAAAAATACATTTGCTCAACAAATTTTAAACAGTTTAAAAAAGGTTGAACATTATTACTGTTTTATTTGATTCAGTTATAATGCTTTGGGGCAGAATTAAATAGCATTTAAAAGAATCTAAAAGAACTACATATTTAACAGAAATTTAAATATATGAATTAATATATTAAGAAAGAAACTATACATAACAAAAAATAAATAAATGAAGTAAAAAGGGCGACATAAATCTATAATCCTTCACAGGCCTTGAAGAATAAAGTGTTATAATTACCATTGTGACATTTCCAAAGGTTTATCTTTGTGGAGACGCTCTCAAAATGTGCTACGGCATGGAGACGTCCTAAACGCATTATTTTATCTGTAATTATCCGTCCGTATTCTCTCTAGCATCCGCTGCAGCTCTGAGGTTCAGTCCTGCTCTTAATTAACTATAATATACAACAGACTGATTTATGGCTTCATTTGGCTTTGAGGTTTGAGGTTTTAGGAGATGTCCTTCTCGAAGCATAGAGGAGCCGACAATACTGGTTTGTGGAGATCTGAGAGGAATTCGAGAGGGATGGAAAAGAGAGTTTTAAAATTTAGAGACATAAAAGGGGGATTAAACTATTGTGCGGGAGCAAAATGGAACAAGTACAATGGAGAGGTGATGCCCTCAAATCTACAAGCCCAGAAGTGTGATCTTCAATAAAAAGGACCTCAGAAGCACCATGCCGAATCATTTCTGCAATACCAGTGAAAAGACAGCACTCTGAAAAAATAGATCTTAAATGAAAACTAGCAAGGCTGTAAATGAGAATCATTTTGATTTAGAGAACCAAATGGAAACTCATAGTGTAGCCATGCATATTTAATTCAAATGCAGGGATGGATCTGGTAAATCTGCAGGTGAACATGTTCCAAAAAGACGTTCCAGTCCAGAACCATGGGGCTTCTGTACAAAGTACAACAGACAAAATGGAGGTTTCAGTGAAAACAGAAAGACGGCATTTGAAAAGTGAAACATCAGTTCAAAAAATGCTAAAGAGATCAGCAGAGAGCAGTGCAGTCCATTGGCTGAAAATATAAGAGGAATGCATGCTGGATGAGAACAAGGTGCTTGTATCAAGCGGAGGGAATTTACTACGCAATGTAAGGCAGGCAGGTCACATGGCAGATAAAGAGAGGCTACTGGTTCATGTGAGGACATGTAAGGACACACAACTCAAACGGGTGCCAAATTCTGCTGGGTACATAGTCTCTGATTTGCTCGGAATTTGTATTGGGCCTTGCATGTTTGTTTATGGAGGGTACATACGCCATAGCGGTACTGTACTGTAATAACAGGCTCTTAGTTTTATGTCTTTGGACGTTGATTTCAAAACCATGGGCATGTATCTACACAGAATCTATTGTACAACGTAAAAACAAAACAATTTTGAGTTATCTTAGACTTGGACCGAGTTATCAAAAACATACAAACACACAGTGTATTTGACTGCTAGAAATGTAATATGTTTTGATGGGGTAAAGTATATTTTTATATTTTTCAGATAATATTTAATTTATTTTGGCTTTAGATAAATTACATAATTATGTTTTCAATTTTAATACTAAATTTTAATAAATAAAAAAAACAATGAAAAATAATATTTTACTATTTTTTCCCCACACAATATATAGGTAAATAGGTATTTATACATTAATATACTATAATATAGTGCAGCTGTTTTGTTGTTTGAGCTCACATAGGGATCATCATATTTGGAGGTCTTTTGGCTTTAAAAAAAATTAAAAAATAATAATTGGTTCAGTTTCATTCTTAAAAATAAAGGTGTAAAAAGGCCTTTTCATTGTGATGCCATCGAAGAGTCGTTTTTGGCTCTCCAAAGAACCTTTCAGTGAACAGCTTTCAAAAGAATATTTTTCTTAGTGTAAAGAACAATTTATTAATCTAAAAACCTTTCTTCACTATAAAGAACCTTCTGTAAAATGGAAAGGTTCCATGGATCTTAAACGTTCTTCTTAATATTTTTTGTGGAAAAGGTGACACATTATTTTTTGTCAGGATTCTTTGATGAATAAAAAGTTCACAAGAATTCTATTTATTAAATAATCTATTTTATTTTATTTTATTTTATTATTATATTATATTATTTTTTATTTATTTATTTATTTATTTTTTATTTTTTTTATTATTTATTTTTTGTAAGTTTAACATGTCCTTGCTGAAACTAAGTACTACTGAAAAAAAATCCTTATTGACCTCATTGGCCAGTAATTTGTGTATTTATTTAGCATTTATTATTGGTCACATTTTATTGGGCATTTGTTTATATATTTAACTGCCCTTACGTTTTTGTGTGTATATAGTAACTAAAACTCACATCTCTTTCTGTTGCTGTTTAATGCAAACTGACAAACATTTTTCAAATTCCTACATCTTAATTTCCTTCGGCTAATCTGCGCTTTCATTTTTCAGAATTGATTTCTGTTATGCCGATAAGCCTTTGGAAAACATAGCTGTGTTTCGTATTTGCTTTTAAAATACATGCAAGTTGGAGGTTTATGAAAAATTAGGGCAGCTTCAGTTTCATTTGTAAAAATCTTATTTGGCTCCTTACGTCCTTGCCTGGCTCAAGTGAGACACGAAACTTCAGGCAGTGGTCTGAATTAAGCTGACTAAAAGCTGTCATGTCTTTAGGATGCATGTCATATATTCATTTTCCATCTTTAAAAGCGGGTCAATCGTCAGCCTGTCACGGGAAACGATATGTCATATTATTGAGTTCAGTTCCCATTGGCGTCAGACCCTGAGATTACTGTATTAAAGCATCTGTAAAGTTTGTGACATGTCCCTTAAGTACTGCTAAGAGGATGTGCATCTAATTCTCCCACAAAATTCAACTTATGTTTCAGTTAAAGACATTTACACAGTTTCTAGGTGGTAAGTGGCTTAAAGTGCTGTTTTTACATTGTCTACTATGCTGTCTAGCCAACGATTATCATAAAGCGGGATTATCTGTCGGTGATGAAATGAATGGAAACACCTGAAAGTGTTGGAAACACTGAGTAGCCGTTGAGAATCTTTCCTTCTGAACCAGAGGACGACTTTGTGAAGTTGCTGACACAACTTGCGGATGAATATTCATAATTGTATTTTCTCCTAATGTTTTTGTTCTGTTTTCATCAGATCCTGCTTGTTTGTTTCCTTATTTTTACTTCTTTCTGTCTCTCTCCCTCCACATTCGGCTGGTCATCAGCTAACCGACTGCCGGCTGTTATGTCAGACTCCCCACATAAGTCTCTCAGTGGAAATCTGACAGGAAACCCACAAATGAGAATCTTAACATTCCCGTAGAAACCACAAGCGTATGCTGCTTGCTTTGACAAAAGGCCGTGCAGAGAGTGCTCAAACTTAGTCTTTTATTGTTGATCCTGTCCATTCCACCCATGCAAAGTTTTAGAATAAATTTTCTTCTATTCTTCACTGAATGTTTTCAGGACTTTACACAGAAAATCCATATGACCTTTTAATAAAAGGCTTTTCCTACTTATACATTTCTGCCCTACAGTATAAGTCACAGTTACTATTCAAATAATGTTTTAGGTTGCATTTTTGAATTGATAAAACATTGTGGTACCACTTTAGTATAGGGACCAATTCTCACTATTAACTAGCTGATTAATAGCATGCACATTACTAGCTTACTGGCTATTCATTAGTACTTGTGAAGCACATATTCTGCATGACCATATTTTACATCCCTAATCCTACCCAATACCTTACTAAGCATTAATTAGGAGTTAATTGAAGCAAAATTCTTAATTAATAGTGAGGCCTTTACAGTACATACACTCTTAAAAATAAATGTTATTTATTGGCATTGATGGTTCCATGAAGATTTGCTGTTTTTAACACCGATAATGCTAAGAAATCTTTCTTGATCACCAAATCATCATATTAGAATGATTTCTGACAGATCGTGTGAAATTGAAGACTAGAGTAATTGCTGGTGAAAACTCAGCTTTGTCATCACAAGAATAAATTATATTTTAAAGTATCTTACAATAGAAAACAGTTATTATCAATTGGATAATAACTCACAACATTACTGGATAATAATTTCACAATATTACTGTTTCTACTGTATTTTTTTTTTACCATAAATGCAACCTTGGCGAGCAGAAGAGGTTTCTTTAAAAAAAACTTTTTTTTTTTAGTTCTTACTGACTCCAAGCTTCTCACATGAAAATGTATAAGTTCAGAATTTGAAAAACAAAAAGTCAATTTGCAGACACAAAAAGAGATATAAACTTTATTTAGCAAATCAATCAATCAATCAATCAATCAATCAATCAATCAATAAAATGGTTCCACGTTTGGGAAATAATCATACTGTGTTTTAAAAGCTTTGTTTCGCATGGTTGCACAACGACTTTCACACCAAGCACAAGTCTTTGCAAACCAAATGGACTGCACAAACACCAAATTGGTAAGTGGCTAACCTTATTTTCCTGTTGTTTAAGTAATACAGTTAGGACCTCTGGGCGATTCTTACGTCACCTAATTAATATTCATGAGCCAGGCTGATAAGGTTTATAATGAGTCATCCCCACTTTTCAGATCATTCCTACTCTCCTGCCAAAGACCGTTCCTTCAACCTTCTAATTAACAAGGAGGTGAACTACAGCTGTCAGGACATAAACAGCTCCCCGTCACATCCACAGTGCCCCTCAGGTGAACTCCAGTCCCACATTACAGCAATGCAAAAGAAATGGCCATTACATTGCAAGTTCTCTACTAAAAACGCAAACAGTGAGCCCTAATTAGTTTAGTGTCAAATTAACATGGTTATATGGAGGCATTTAATCAGCAATCTCTGCCTATTATTTTTATTACCATTTCCTATTAGTCCTCACTGCCAGTGCCAGCATAACACTCCCAACCTGTAAAATAATGATGGAATTACTGTGTGTAGCATATCAAAAATTAAAATAAAGGATGAGAATCTGACCCACACAAGGTGACGGTTACTCCTGCATAACCACAAACCTCATTCTTTCTGAAATCTGAAAGAGTGCCAGTATAATCAGAAAAATGAAAGAATCCTGCAGCTTGTTACATAAGATAAACAAGCAGTTTTCACAGAGCCCAAACCTTAATAATGTTGGGTGGTGAAGGGTGTATCACAGAGATTACTTTCATTTTATTCATTAAAAAAAATGATATGCTTTATATTTACACACTGTCTTGTTGTTCCAAACCAGTTTGACTTTCTGTCTTCTGTGAAAAGATACTTTGGAGAATTTTGTCTTTTTGGAATTTTGAATTTTGGACCCCATTGATTTTCACTGTGTAGGACAAAAAAAAAAAAAAAAAAAAAAAAAAAAGAGTAATAAAATGAAATAAATCAAACTATACTCTTCTGTGCTCAGCAAAAGAAAATAAATCATACAGATTTAAAATGTGCGATATCTTCCAAAACTGTTATTCTTATTTTAACCCAAAACACTTCAAGCTAGTCAGTGCCGATAGCCTTGTCGGCGTCCCAAGTTCGAATCCTGTCCCGCTATGGGCGTGAATCCCGGCTTGTGGACCTTTCCCGATCCCGCCCCCTCTCTCTCCCCCAATTTTCTTCCTGTCATTACACTGTCCTATCTAAATAAAGCCAAAATGTCAAAAAAACAAACAAACAAAAAAAACTTTAACAATATTAGTAATAAAAAACACTTCAAGCTGTATTCTTCATTATTTTAGTACCTGTATGAACTGAACTATATGTACAGTATGTGCTTTCATGTCACTAGGTGTAAATGGGGTCTATGAGTTCAGTCCACATCATACTGTCATATATCCAAACACACAATAAACAGAATCCAGTGAACATCAAAGCCTCACTAAATCATTTTGAATTTACTGCCGTAATCATATGTGGCATAATAAAGGACAGACGTGTACAGCTGCCACTTTACGTTCCTGTCAGCCAAACATAACGGCTTATTTGGTCTTCACTACGTGCAAGCCATGGCTGACGGCCATGTGATGACAGAACTCACAGCATTGTTTGCGCTATAATAAGTCCAACTGCAAATCTTTCTCCCAGCGGCCTGTGTGAAGAGAATGACCTTTGACCTGTGTGGTGTTCAGAATTCTCTGCACTCAATGAAGAAATGAGAGAAGGGCATAAAAGGTGTAATGGATATGAAGTGATTGATGAAGGCAGCTGCATGAAACAGCAGAGATCAACACAGGCACATTAGGATTCTTGGAGAACACTCAAGTGTTTACTTGAACCTTCCAAGAAAGTCACAGTTACAATGAAGTGTGAGACTTTTTGGGGTTTTTTTCTTCTGCCTGTATGTTTTTCATGAGATGCTGATGATAAATTTAATAAATTAATAATTAACTAAATTATTTACATATCAATATTTGCTGAGAAAAGCCTCAAAATGAAGACAATAATAATCATTTATTATAAGTTATTGTGGCAAATGAGTAAATTATTGAACAGACATCACAAAAAAGCTTCAGAAATCAATATATTCATTCAGTTGTGCTCTGTCTAGTTATTTTTGAACACAAGAACACATTATGTGTCAATGACTCATGTTTAAATCATTCCAACACTAGGAAAACCCTTTATTTACTGAAATTATTTTTTCTTAAAAGGACAGATCTTTAAAAATCTTAAAGAAGATATTTGGAAAAATGCTGAAAACCAAAGAGTTACTGCTGACTTCCATTGTAAGGATTTGCATCAGTGTTTATATTCATGAGGGGGAAAAAAATCAGGTCTGAAACAACACGAGGGTGAGCAAATGATGACAGAGCTTTCATTTCTGGGTGAGCTATCTCTTTAAGAGGAATGTACTTGTCTAGCAGGAACAAATATGCCTACAATCTGCATAAGTTTACATCTTCAGATGCTTTGATTTTCATCATTATACTTTGATTAAATCATGTTTGGAAAAACCAACAAAATTAAAGAACTCTTCAATGCAAAGCCCCTGGTGGCCCAAATCTGACTCCCACAACCCAATGTGACTGGGGAGCCTTGGGGGTCTTTTGCTAGTAAGTGTAGTCCCTCATTTGCATTTATTCTAATCCGCAATTTTATATCAGATTCACAGTTTGATATAAAAAGTAAACATTAACGTAAACAGCTATAATCTCCCCTTATCCTCTGATAACAAGCGTAGATGCCAAAATTTTGCTACTATTGTATTACAGGCCAGTAAAAATAAATAAATAAAAAATATATTTTGTGTGTATACACACACACATATACATACATACATACATACATATATATATATATATATATATATTAGTGCTGTCAATCAATTAAAAAAAATTTACTAATTAATCGCACATTTTTCTAAAATTTATCGCGATTAATCGCGATGAATTCCACCTAACATTAATGTTTTTAAATATACTTTTATATTGCAATAATTTTGCATTCAATCTTCAAATGTACAATGTACAAAGAACATAAAGACAGTATATTTTTAATATTTCTTTAATGGCATCTTTTTTATGATTGAAGGCCAGCATCACTGATATCAATACTACTGATGTCTCTATAAAATAGTTTTTCCCTCTGAATATTTAACCATTGACTGTAGCCAGTCAGTATTACAGTATAATTTAGATCTTTAAATTTTAACATTTATTAGACTTAACTTCTAATTTAAG
>JAFVLL020010501.1:0-14626 GCA_021397915.2 Tor tambroides
ACTGCACATTTACGTGTCCTGAGCTATGAAAGAGCCACTTGAGAGAAATTACATTTGTCTTGTGGGTTTCTCTCTCTGGCTTTCCCTCTCACCTCTATTTTCTCTAGCACACTGACAATGGGTCATGCTCACCTTAGCAGCTTGAAAAGACAGAAGAATCCCAGCTGAGATAAAGCAGATACTGGCCTGCTAGGGGTAAACTAACAGATAGCAGTAAACAATGTACAGTGTCTTCAGCCCCTGCTCCAGGCCCAGGTGAGGCCTTCCTCTGCCCCTGCAGGTGAGCCATCAAGGGATCTTGATAAGAGGATTAGTTTATAAAACATTTCCCCAACAGCTGTGCAAGACTCTTGGCACAAAAATGCTGCACTTAGTCATCAACACTAAGGGTATGATGATGAATTGGCTCTTCACTTTCTTTGTCATGGGCCACGAGGAAATATAAACACTGGATTTGGATTGAGGGAAGATGTTAAAGGAAGACAGATTTAATTGAAAACCAGATTTAAATGAAAAGCACATCATTTAATTTAAAATGCATAAATTTTAACTCATATTTTAACCGAATACTCACTAAATCAGTTGAAATAGGTACTTATAAATATATGAAAAAACAACTTGTTAATATGTGCTTCAAAAGAGTATTGTCACGGATAACACCCAAGCACTTAACCTGCGTTGAAGGATAGTTCTACAATTGTAGAACCATAGAGAAACCACTGGTCGTTGACAAATTATTTTTGTATCTACAAGAAGTATTTCTGTTTTACTAGCGTTAAGTTTAAGAAAAGTACTTGAAAACCAAGCTTTAACTTCAGACAAACTGTTAGAAAGAGAGGATGGATGAAGTTTAGAAGTAGGTTTTAAAGACAGGTAGAGCTGGGTGTAACAGTGAAAATGAATATCATATTAATTTTCTGAAAATGTTTCCAAGTGGCATTAAATAAGTGATAAATAATAAAGGTCCCAGTACTGAACCCTGTGGGACACCTGTAGTAATATGTGATTACTTAGATTTAAACTGGCCCAGTTGAATTATTATTATTATTATTATTATTTATGGTTGGTTATGTTCATAGTTAGGGATTGAGTTTGATGGGAATGTTATTCCTGGACCAACAACGCACATAGATCTAGGAACATGACTAGATTTCTCTTGTACTGTTTAATCTTACTAGAAATAGTCAAAATAACAGACTACGACATCTAAATGTTTTGCAGGGTGGAGATCTTTTCAAACGTGGAGTCTGAAGTCTTCGTGACTTTCAAATTCACAAACAACATTCTCTGTCTGCTTGAAACTCTCTTGGGATGTTATAACTTCACAGCAACATCAGTGATTCTGTACTTGCTTTGAGAATGTGTTTTTCTTTTCTTAGTAGTGCACACTTTTGGAATAATTATGCTGACGAGGTGCCTGAAACATTCCAGTTTTTTTAATAAAGAATAGCTGTGCCGAGACATGAGCAAAGCATTCAGAGTGACAAAAGCGCCTCGACGGCAAAGTCAGATCACACTGACACACGCACAGAACCACGCACGATTAAATCTTTAATCAGAACAGGATGTGCCATGGAGAGATGCATATCAGGCCCAACAGATGTGGGATCCGGTTCGGATCAATGGGGGAAATTGATAACTGTCTCACCACAAACCTAATAGAGGTATTCATGATGAGTTTTTTTCTTCATGGGAACAGATTTGGAGTAAAGTAATCCATGCGACTCCAGTCCATCAATTGATGTGCTGTAAAGTAAAAAGCTGCGTGATTGAAGAAACAAGTCAATTTTGTCTGAATCAGGTGAGAAATATGCACAGATCAAGCACCATTTACGAGCCAAAACAGTTCTAAACGAATATGTCAGTGGATTTTGATGTGAGAGATCAACAGGGGATGGACGTTTTTATGAATTATAGACTCATATTTTAGCTAGAAATTACAGTTCAAAATTAAAATGCCTTAATAATGGATTTGTTTCTTACAAAGATGTAGATTTTCACTTCATAAGATGTTAACTGATGGACAGGAGTGGTGTGGAATACCTGTGGATAATTGTGATGTTTTTATCAGCTATTTGGACTCTCATTCTGACAGTACCCATTCACTGCTGATGATCCATTGGTGAGCAAGAGATGTAATGCTAAATATCTCCAAATCTGTTCTGATGAATAAACACACTCATCTACATCTTGGATGGCCTGAGGGTGAGTACATTCTCAGCAAATGTTCATTTTTGGGGAAACTATTCCTTTCAAAGAAAAAAAAAAACTTTCTTTTGAACATCAACTAGTCCATGATGGAGGGTGACTTGACTTTAAATGCTCTGATCTGAAATTTTGATTGAGTCCACATTTTCAGCATGTATGTTTTTTTAGGGCGTTGGTGCTATTCTATTGAAATTACGTATTCAAGAAGTGGTTTTGATCAAAGGTAGGTGCCTTTTTGGAGTGGGCGGTTTTTCATGTGACTATGACTAAATGTGGTACGCTGTGGTTTCAGTAATAAGTGATGCGGTGTTGACGCAGTGAATGATTCTGACCCGAGAGCTCAGAGCACATGGTTCCTAATGTAAATCCCCAGGAACATTGCATCAACTGAGATCCAAACACGCCGACAATCTGACTGATAAATTATACACAAGCAAAACACATTATAAGATTGCTCTGTAAATAGAAAAACAAAAATCAATCCACAGCACAGGCCTATTTATTAAGAATGGCACGCCACACCATGATGCAACACATACGCATAAGGAAAACCACCTATAGAGATTTGAGTTCTTGCAGCAAGAAACATCATACAATTTTAGGGTAAATGAATACAGTATTCCCTGAAAATGTTTCCAAGTGGCAGTAAATAAATGTGACCCATGCTGGCAAAATGAGTCGGAATGAGTAAATTTTCAAAAATGAGTTCTTTTTATTTTCATATTCTCCAATAAAATACCTTCAAAATGATATATGACTTGCTGGAATCAGACAAAAAATGACTAAGCTACAGCCGTTCGGAGGCAATAGAGTCAGCAGAGTTGATTTTGAGAAAAAAGTTTTCTGAAGATTCCAAAGGAAATTCACCAAGCAACTGGAGATATGCCAGTATCGAATTTTCATGTTGCGGTTAATTGCTAATGCTTTTATCGCGGTATACGGTATTATCACGATATTGAAATTTAGTTGCAAAAATATCTGAACATTTAAATACAGTAAAGCAATACACAAAAATGTATAAAGTTAAAAATTTTACACAGATTAAAGTGCAAAAGAATTAAAAGACCAATAGGTATCACTTTACAATAAGATCTTATTAGTTAACCTTAGTTAATGCATTAACATTATCAATGAGCAAAAACTACATTTGCTACAGAAGTTATTCATCTTTGTTAAAAATAATACAACTCTTAGTTCATGTTAGCTCTGGTTCATTTAAAAAAACAGTTTATAACACAGTTTATAATTATTTTGATTTTAACAGCGTGTTATTAATATATTTGATATTAAATATACATGAATATTTGAATGACCTAAGATTAATGAATGTTTAGAAGAATTTTTCATTGGGAGTTTATGTTAACTAATTAATTAACTAATGTTAACTAATGAAGCCCTAATGTAAAGTGTGACCGAACAATAAAGAATCAAAACACTTTCAAACAATATCTACCCTAGGGCATGTTGTAGTCCAGATTAAAATGTAAAAAAGTTTTAAAATAAATAGCCTACTGAGTCTAAATATTAAAGTATTTGATGAACACCACTGTTATTACAAAAATCTGAATGGCTGTTTAAATCATATATCTTTGACTCCAGTTCTTTTCTTAATAATAATTACTATATTATTAATCACAATATAACTATTTTTTCTGTTATCTTTGTTATTAAAAATAAGAACAAAGATGCAAATCAACAGTAGTGAATCAAGAGCAGTGAGTGATTCCGTCTTTTCTATTAATGTTTGATTAAAATTAAGACCTACCGTAATGCATGGATCTAATATAATGTTACATATCAGATTTTTCCCCAACCATTAACTAAATGTTCTTGTAAGAGATTATGTTTGTGTGAATCTCACCAAGACGTATTTCACAATAATGTACTTTATAGGGAGATTGCACGCTCACGGAGAGGCACGTTTTATGCACGCGCTTGTCAGTCAAATGTCAGTCAGTGTGATCATTTTGTTTTCATCAGCAAGGGTTTGAAAATCATATTTCACTGGTTTGGACTTATGTCATCGAGAATTCGATATGAATATTCACAAAGCTGGAATGCTGCACTTTGCAACAATAGACCTACAACTTGTGGTGCAACAGCAGTCGTCCAGAAGTGAACAGAGAAAAAGGTACTCCTCTCAGAAAACATACAAATAAAGATAAATTTAGTTGTTTAATTACTATTTGGAGGACTGGAATTGCTAGAAGAGGGCTTAATGAACTCATTTTTTGTGAAAACCTCAAATTCGACCAAAACTGACATTTTTTCACTTCTTTTGCCTGTAGCTCAAAATTAGACTGTGCGCATTGCGACTCATTTTGCCAGCACGGGTCACAAATGATAAATAATAAAGGGCCCAAAACGGAACCCTGTGGGACACCCGTAGTAATATGTGATGGCCTAGTTGAACAAATTGAATTATTATTATTATTATTATTATTATTATTCTCATGAAGTCTGTCAAGAACTTGCACTGTAAAAAAACTGAAAATTTACTTTTTACTCACAAATTCCTAGTGAATTTCACAAATACTTACAAAGAAATGCCAAGTAGTGCATTGAATTAAACATAAGATTTTGGAGTAGAGCAACTGAAATTTTCTTGTAAAAAGTTCTCCAGTAATATTTCTTTTATCTACTACTTTGAAAAATCATTTTTACAGTGTGTCTGGGCCATATTTAACCTTAAATCAACAGAAATAAGTACAAAATTATATTTTCTGATATAAAATTAAGATTATTGGATTCTGTTTACAACGTGACATTATTTTTATGACAATTAAGTACATTTGCCCTCGTCCACCAGCATATTTTAATGCAATGCACAATACATAATATTCATAAATAAATAAAGGTGTTACAAACTTTCAGAGTGAATCTCATGAAAACATGTCCAGGTTACATTTCACTCCAAAATAAAATGAAATAAATTGAAATAAGATTTCTAGTATTTCTAGTATTTATTATTATTATTATTATTATTTATTATTTATTTTATTTTTTATTTATTTTATTTATTTATTTTTAAATAAATCTTAATTTATTAAGATTTATTATTATTATTATTAATAGCAGGAGGGGTTGATGGCTGAATGGTGGGAGTGTCACGGTACAAATCATGACAACTGCTACGCAGTTTGAGATACTTGGTATTTATTGTCGTCTATAAAAGAGACTTGATGGGATTAATTTATTTATTTATTTTATTTATTTATTTTATTTTATTATTATTTATTTATTTTATTAATTTTATTTATTTTATTTATTTTATTTATTATTATTATTATTAGTAGTAGTAGTAGTAGTAGTATAGTAATGTTTTTATTCATGAGAATTTAATAAGAATCATTGAGATGATATATTATTTTAAAAATGATAGATAGATAGATAGATAGATAGATAGACAGACAGATAGATAGACAGATAGATAGATAGATAGATAGATAGACAGACAGACAGATAGATAGATTTTCCTTATGCATCTATTTAATTATTTCTTAATAATATTTTCAATTTTGGAAGAAATGCAACCATTTATAGTTCATTCGTGTCATTCTAGTATTTCAGTTCCAGTCTGATCTGTAGAAAATTGTTTGTTGGAACAAATCACCATTTCAGGTTTTCAGCTGCTTTCCCTATTTTCTGCTTCTGTTAAAGCCTGGTACTTTAAAAAGAGCTGTATATAATCACAGGTTCAGTAATGAGGCCACACACACACTGAGATGCACAATTTCATTTGTTGTCAGTCTATGAAAACAAATATAGCAAGCACAAATAGCAAAGACTTGGCCAATTACAGTAGCATCATATATCTTAATTAAAAGAGGTGGGAAATCATCATCTAAGCAGTATGAAAAACTGCCTCATTATCCACATGTAACTTCAAAGTGAACAACCATCCTTGTTTAGTCTTTGTGACACTGCACATTAGCTAAATTATATAGCTTATTAGTTGGTCCACAGGTTAATTCACGATAATGGTGATTTTGTGTCTTAATTATAACACAGCTTTCCTCTGTAACTATGTTGAGTGCAATAACAATTTGACATAGGGAAAGCCAGCTGTTCAAATACTAAAAGAACAGCTTAAAGAAATGCTAAAGTGAGAATATTCTTTTGCCTGCTGATCCAAGATGATTTCAAACCGTTTGGATCTAAAGATCCAAACCTATTTTAACCTAGGCTCAGCTGTTGAATGAGGATTTTAGTTAAAGGACACTGTAAACTTCGCTAAAGCTCTCTGTGGGGAGGAAACATACCAGATGTAATCAGTGAGCTTTGAACGTCTACTTTTCCTTTTGAAACTTCTGAAACAGTCAAAACATGGGCTTACGGCAACTAAGTGTGTTGCATTCACTGACAAGCCCAAATTTAGACTAACATTCCCAACAATTTAAACTTTCCATCAAAGCTAAAAAGCGTTGAAACTGCTCATTGTGATGGCTTCTCATGCTTTTTAACACCTGATTATATTGCATCTTTTTATTAATACAGTGGGTAAATATGCCACATCAGTAATCTTAGAGAGATATCTGATTTTATCTGTTTTTGCAATAAGAGCCTCCCCATATTTGCAGCTCATATTAGAATGAGAAAAGATGAAATAATAAGTAAAATTTAATGACAATGGTATCATAATATTCCAAAATCATATACAAAAAAAAAAATCATACAAAAGAGATTTTAATGCTGGGCCAATGCTCACATGTGCATAAACATACACAATAAATACACAAATTAATGAATAAATAAATAAAATCTAATTGGTACAGTAGCAAAACAGCCAATTTATAGTCAGGTAGAGAACAAAAATGGTCATTTAAAACTAAATTACGACTGTTGTGAGTGCATGAAACCTTGTAACATTATAACTGGACCTCAGAGAATAAAATTTACAGGTTACAGGACTGAGTAATGCATTATGAACAAGGGGCTGCTGGTTCATACTGCCATTGTGTTTTTGAGGAAAGACAGATGCAGTTCTATAAGCATGACTTACGTACAGTAAAAGTTTTCCTTAAAGCATTTTGAGGGCACGCGAGTCATCCCTGTGTTTAATATCGCAGGGATGCTTTCGCGTTTTCTCCGGGAATTGAACATGAACTTGTCACAGGACACGACATTGGTCTGAATTCTCGTTTTAGAGCCTATCTTAAGTGCAAAATGTAATCTGGAGTCAGTCTCTTTTACACAGGCTGTAATAAAAACGCAGCCGTGGCTTAATGCCCGCCGTCTTCGTGAGGCAGGATATTGCTGAGCTCTGAGTCTCTGGAACACTTCAACGTTCAGTTTATATGGGCCTGTGTGCTTTCGTGCAGGAGGGGTTGATGGCTGAGTGGTGGGAGTGTCACGGTACAAATCATGACAACTGCTACGCAGTTTGAGATACTTGGTATTTATTGTCGTCTATAAAAGAGACTTGATGGGATTTTTAATGCTTTTATTGACTTCTCCACATACAGAGATGACCCTCGTGGAAATGTTTGTCTGCTGGGAGCTGGAATGTTCTCTGGGCTCTCGGGTTTGCACACCAGGGGGCATCTCTCATAAGACGCCTTATCCTTGTTCCCTGTCCACGGCTTCTACGAAGCAAAATTCGCATCAATGTAAACCCCTTAAGAACTACTGCTGAGTCCTGGGCAGTCTTGGATCAGTTGCTCAAAGTAATTCATTACTAACTACTAATTACATCTTCAACAGTGTAATTAGATTACTAATTACATTACTTACTAGTAAAGAATTTCTAAATCCCATATCAGCTTTGACCAGCTAAATAATACAAGGATAGACATGAAACTACTTTTAATTCTTTCATATAAATATAAAATTGCAGTAACACTTTAGTATAGGGACCAATTCTCACTATTAACTAGTTGCTTATTAGCATATTATTAACATATTGGCTGTTTATTAGTACTGATAAAGCACATATTCTGCATGACCATATTCTAATCCTACACTGTAAAAAAAATCAGTAAAATTTATGGTAAAAAACCAGCAGCTGTGGTTGCTGGAATTCTACTGTAAAAAATACGGTAGCAACATTTTAGTTTTTACAGTTTTAACTTAAATTTACAGTTAAATACCATAATTTCATTAACTGATATAATGTTAATATACCAACCTATTACTGAAATCTGTTTTGTACCTTTGTAATGCACTGATGACCACCAAATGCAGGTGGTGATGAGAAAGTCACATGATGAACCAAAGCCCATCATAAACAGCTTTTAAAAAATAACATATATAGAAGGTGCACAGTGTCATTCACACAAGCACTAAACGCCATCATGGTGCGACTCATTAAACTGAAATATGCAATAAACATTAATTTAACAACATTAGATAACATACAACTCTAATAAACATAACTGATAAGAAAAAACTAAGAAGAAACAGTTATTTCAAAGAAAAAACATCCAATTTGAAATGCAACGCAGGGAATTCTGGGAACGTCAATTTACGGTTCTTCCTTGTAAATTTTACATTCTTTTTCACTTCCAATAATGGTATTTCACCATAAAATTGTCTGAAATGTCTATTACAGTTTTTCACTGTATATATTAGGGGAACTTACCGTTAACCATTTAACAGATTTTTATTGTAGCATTTTCACAGTTTTTTACCGTTAAAATCACGGTCATTTTTTACAGTGTACCCAATACCTAAACTTAACAACTACTTTACTAACTATTAATAAGCAGCAAATTAAAGGTGCAGTGTGTAGATTTTAGCGGCATCTAGCGGTTGAGGTTGCGAATTGCATCCAACGGCTCAGTCCCCTGCTCACCCCTCCCTTTAGAGAAGCTACGGTGGCCGATACAGGGCTAAGATGCCGTCATCTGAGACCGCAGAGAGCAATGAGGTTTCTGTACAAAGGTAAATTAAGGCATTATATTTACTTAATTATTGAATAAACCGATCTCATTGCGAATATTACTGTACTTGTTCATCATTGTGTCAGTGTTTTTTCGCAAGAACAACATAGTGACGAAATGTGCTCTGTAGAGCAGTTTGTCCGTTAAGGGCTACTGTAGAAACATGATGGCGACTTCCTTGTAAGGGGACCCGTGGTGTATGTAGATATAAACTGCTCATTCTAAGGTAATAAAAACATAACGGTTCATTATGTAAGGTCTCTGAAAACGTAGTTATGTATATTATATTGCATTTCTGTCTATAGATCATCCTAAATATTACACAGTGCACCTTTAAGAGTTTATTGAGGCAAAAGTTGTAGTTAATGGTTTGTTAATGGTGAGAATTGGACCTTAAAATAAATTGTGACCAAAACTGCATAACATATTCTTAAACTCGCCAAAATATTTAAAGGGAGGATACATTTAAAAAAAAATACATTTTAATGTTAGATGTTAAATTTTGATGTTAAATCCACTATTGTTTTATATAGAATTGTTCTATAGTCTTTACAGTATTTAATGCAATTACATCAGAAGTAACTGTAATTAAATTACAGAAAAATTAAGAGTAATCCCTTACTTTTTCAAGGGAAAAGTAATTAAATTACAGTAATGCATTACACCTAACACTCTTTCTGGGTAAATTTTCTCCTGCCCTGTGGAAGTTTTGAATTAAAGTATCAGTTAATAAAGTATATGCTGGAATTTTCATTTGGACTATCAATCAATATCAGTAAATTTGAATGTGTATATATATATAATTGTTAGATCATGCCTCCATGCCAGATAATTAAGATCCAGCCCCGGACGCCAGATCCTGTCAGAAAATATCAGCTTTTTCTGGTAACAAAACAACTCGTCAGCAAAGTAGTCTTAATACTCAAAACCTGTTAACAGGAGGTCTTGTCTTGTACCCAAAATACCCAAAACTCTATTAACAGTCTTCTATCTACCAAAAAGTTGACTGAGGAAAAAGCCAATGAAGAGCAGAAGCAGGAGATGAAGTGATGATAAAAAGGAGCAGAGTTTATTGAATAGTCTTATGTTTCAATGCTCAGACTTCATCTGATGAACACAAATTCAACAAGTATTGTTATACCGAAACTGCTTCAAAACAACATCCCATAAACCTTGAGTTTCCATAAACATTCCCTGTATCTCTTATTCATGCAGACAAACAGCCATTGAAACCACACAGTCATAAGACTAAACAACAATGGAAAAATAATATAAAAAAACAACAATACAATATAATATAATATAAACGACTAATCAATTAATGAATCAATGAAATGGGTATATAAATGGCTGTAATGATTATTATAAATGATTATATGATTAAATGGAATAATAAAAATCATTCAATAAATAAATAAATAAAGGACAAGAAAATTTAATTAAAAAAAATTAAAACCAGTAAAAAAAACATGTAGATACCACATTCGATCACTTCAGACATGTCGGCACGTTTGCCATCTTGGAGCAGTCAAAACTTGAGAATGTGTTGGTTTGTGTTTTTATATGTATTAACTAGTATGTAATATATGTAACATTACAGGTTAGTAACGTTTTAATTTTGTGTTAGGCTTGCTGCACACTAGACGATTTTAAGGCCGATTTGCACACCCGAACGATCAGGGGGTGTGGCCCGAATCAAGGCTGGTCACAAGCGATTTTTTTGTGCAAAGAATCCTCAATTGTGTGGTGTCATTACGATTATTTAACTGCTCCCAATCGAGACGGAGCGTCCCCGAACTCAAATCGTAAATATTAAACATGTTTGATATTTACGACTCTTGATCGGGCTGCCTCTGACGAGATACTTGCGATAGCCAATGAGAGCGAGTAAGCGTCACTTTCTGGATGTTGCGTGCTTCTACAGCTGAAACTTGGCAGCCCCAAACATGCTATGAAAGCAGAGAACATCACCCATATTCTTTTTTATACTTTGGTTTTCACTGTGAAACAGAATGAATGCCAGGAGAGCCAGCTGACAACGTTGATTGTCCTCTATTTGTTTTTCTTCTCAAGTCACGTTTGATCTCGTGAGTGTGTCGCTGTGAAATCGTTCCTACAATCGACAAGTGTGTGGTCTCGCGGTCTGGTCGAATTGTCTAGTGTGTGCGTTCAGAGGATTATAAGGCTAAAAATCGGTTGAACTGTCTTCATGTCTGTGGTCTCCCATGGTTTTAAAATCATTTAAGATTTGAAAATCATCTAGTGTGCGGCCAGCCATAGCTAACAGCTTTGTCTTGTTGTATTGTGTTAGTTTAGCAAAATCACCTGCTGAAGTCTATTGCAGATATATATGCGTATAACTACAGTTGTAGATGCACAGTCAACTTGTTCTCAAATGTTCACGGACTGGCTTTGACTGTTCCAATATGTCAGACAACTTACGTATAGTGGCCAACAGGAACAGCCACTAATGAGGCATCTGTGTGTGTGTGTGATTTTTTATATATATATATATATATATATATATATATATATATGCATGCTGAAAACAATCTAGAACAAACAACTGCATAGTAATACACTGGCAACCACCCACAACAGCCTAACGTCACAGCTGCAACTTTATGTGTAGAATTCTAGTACTTCCTGTCACATTAATAATATTTAGAGAGATTTAGCTTCAGTTAAATCATTTGGTATTAACTTGCGTCAACCTGCTTCATCTCAAAACAATTTTCCTGACAAACACAGTGCCAAAACTGACAGGTACAGCATGGAGACATGGAATATTACAGTGTGCTATGTGATCCATGCCGTGGTCCCTATCTATCAGTCATGTTGACCTATGACAGATTACCCTGTCATACAGGACTATACTCTTCACAGTGTGATTGGCAATGGTATCTGACTTTATTCTTACTGCATCTGTTTCTAATTGTATCCAAAAAAAAAAGAAAAAAAAAAAAAAACTGAAGAGAGAAAGCAAGCGTCCCTCCGGAAACTTTAAGCTCATAGGGTCATCTTTCTCCCAATATCCTGCACAAGATGCAATTCATCCTTAAGTCAAGTGTGCTTAACAGAAAGTGTATTGAAATAGGTATGTGGAGATTCTTCTTCTGAAAATAAGGCTTTAGAGAAACAGTTATGCTTTATTATTGCATGTATAACTGTAAAAACTAATATGATGTTTTTCCCAGTAAAAATATACACAGTTTTGTGCCAATTTGGTGCTCAAGAAACATTTCTTATTATAATCAATGTTGAAAACAGTTTCCACTATCTGCTTAATATTTTTTGTGGAAATTTTTTTTTTTCAGGATTTTTCGATGAATAAAAAGTTAAAAAGAACAGCATTTATTTGAAATAGTTTTTTGTAACATTATAAACATCTTTGTTGTCACTTTTGATCAATTTAATGTGTCCTTGCTGAATAAAAGTAATTTTATATTAAATATAAATGTTTATAAATATATTAATGTAAAAATATTGGTTTAATGTAAAAAACATCTTACTGATCTCAAACTTTTGAATGTGTATACATTTAAAAAACAATAATTTTCAAAGAAACTAAAACATTTTTCTATAAAAAGAAAAAGAATTGTATTTAAAAAAAGAAACAATTTTTCTTGAAAATCTTGAAAAAAGTTGGTTATTCTTTAATATTAGCATTACCTAGCTAACCTCTGAAATGTCTTTTAAAAAATGTAAATGAAATATCAACTTTACAACTCTTGTAATGTACTCTTGTACAACTCTTCAAATGTCTTGAAAAGTTTCTACGTTTTTGCTCACAGAAATTTCTGAATTTCACTTTGTGCGGTTCTAGTCAGGAAACCCGTCTGTGTAATGTGCAAATCATTTGCATTGAAGGCAAATTTTGATGAAAGACGTTGTATAAACTTAGAGCCGCCGAGCCAAACAATAAAGAATAAATGTTTGTAGGTGGCCAACCAACACTGAATAAGACAAGGTTTGTCCATTAATTGATCAAGTCGGTTCATAAATAAACACCTGGTCTCGCTCCCCATCCCGAGGCTTCGCTGTTATTGAGCGCACAGCAAAACACTTTTGTTTGAAAGGAGGAAAAAGCCCCGCTGTGCTACACTGAGTACTGCTGATAATGATTAGCCGGTGCTGAAACCAATTCTGAACAATACAAGTTCAGAGGAGTCACTTTAAGTGATGTGGGAAGGAAAGTGTTTTTGCGACCGTATGGAGGAAACATTCCAAGACAATGAAGTCTGGATTGGAAAAAGACGAGCTCGGCGAGACTGGTGCGATGGGCCGGGGCGCACATTCCATGGCATCTCGCGTGTCCTTGCCGTGTGACCGCTGGATCGCAGTGCTATTTTGCGGTTGGGATTCATTAATGCGACCGGCCAGACAGTCATCGCCGCTATGATTGGTCGCATCATCACTGATGGGAAATGATGCGGATCAACCTGATTGTTGAGAAAGAAACTTTTCTCACGGTTATGAGCAATAACAAGTCACGACCTAAAATTCTTCGTAAAAATCATAAAAATGTATCCCACTGCCGATGAAAAGACTAGTCTAGTTGAAGTAGTTTAGCTGCCAATTGTTAGTCCTTGAGAATCAGGATTTTGGCAAATCAAAGTGAAATAATGATCTCGCTGACCTCCTGCAAGCAATGAACCACCAGAGCATCATGGGCGCTCTTTTCGCACTCTCTGTGCCTGTTCGCTACACATTTGTGTTTAATTTGATGGCAAGGGGAAAGAGGAACAGCTTGACGAATGAGGCTACAGTCTCTGTCATCGCTCAACACGAGGCTTGTGTAGTCCTCACAATGGCCTCATTTCCTAATAATTTCCAGTCCCTCATAAAGACAGAGATTGGAGAAAAACACTGAAGAATGGGAAAATAACCCACCATAGCAGATTAGCGTTTAAAAGAAACTCCGAAGGACTTGCACAGGTCAAAGCGGTCATTCTTGACACAGTCATTTCAGATGCTGAGGTGAATTTCAGCCTAGTATTAATGGAGAAATGGGCAATTAAGGACAAGCAAATAATCAAGCTCAACTGGCCACAAAAATGGGCCACGGGTCTCTTCTGAGAGAAAAATACTATGCTAATTGACAGGAAAAAATTTCCATTATGGAAAAAAATTCCATTATTTCCTATACAGTTTGTTGTTGATGTCAAAGGTCGTGCATCCAATCAGATTCTACAGTATTTTGGTGTATATCCATCTGTCACTTGGTAGAAGTTAGTCAAACTAGATAGATGCCAACACCAAACTATTTAAAGTAAAAGAAAATATGATCCAGACTGAATCATTATACAGTATCTCACAAAAGTGAGTACACCCTTCACATTTCAGCAACCATTTTAATATATCTTCTCAAGGGACAATACTACAGAAATGAAACTTGGATATATTTTAGAGTAGTCAATGTGCAACTTGTATAGCAGTGAACATTTACTGTCCTCTGAAAATAACTCAACATACGGCCATTATTGTCAAAAAAGCTGGCAACAAAAGTGAGTACACCCTAAGTGATAACAGCTATA
>JAFVLL020010503.1:0-35337 GCA_021397915.2 Tor tambroides
TTTTGGGTCTGATCTAATTTCAACCTCTTATTTCAGTCTTCTCACTCATTTTGTCTATATGGTTATAGCCATACCAATTCATTTGAGCGTGTATAATTGTGCATGTGTGTGTCTGTGAGTGTGTGTGAGGGGATGTATTTGTTTTACACTCTTGATGTTTTAGAGTATAACCCATTCCTTGCTGTCCACTTTTTTTTTTTACTGCATTGTAGTTGAATTAATGATTTTATTTTACATATTTGCTGTGTTACAGTCACACCAGTTCATATGTGTGTGTGCGTGTGTGTGCATGTGTGTGTGTGTTTGTGTGTGTGTGTGTGTGTGTGAGTGGATGTGCTGATTTTGCACTCAAGATGTTTTAGAGTTTCACCCCTTCATTGCTGTTCATTCTTTTCTGGATTGTTGGGGATTTGTAGATTGTGTACACAAAAAAAAAATCTGTATTTTTTATATTTTTTTTCCCCCATTTCCCATTTATTTCCTATGGTCGGGCATTTTTGACCAAAGACCACGAGTGTGACTATTTTTTGTACGACCACTTAGCTTTTTCGAATCATGCCCTCAATTTTTTTGTGTTTGCATACCAAGTGCCATAAACGTCACAGAGATTCATACCATTCTGGTGAAGCTACGATTTTTAAAAATTCAAAATGTAAAATTCTCCGGTCAGAAATGACTGAAGACTGCACAAGGGTTAATCTTCAGCAGAAAAGTTAATTGCTGACTCTCGCGAGAAGTGAATCAAACTGACACTTTGCTGATGCTCTCCACATGTTCCCAGTGATTGGCTGTTTGCTGCATGTGTCACGCTTTCAGGTGCACGCGCTCCAGAGTTAATCACAAACTCTGGTTCAAAATCAGAGTTGTCAGAGAACATTTATATTGAGCTTCGTGAGCCCACTCATCCTAACCTAAACCAGGTTGCCTTTACTGGGTTTTGTCAACTCAAAACTTACTCTGCAACTCTGAGTTTGTTCATCTCGCCTCGTGCTACAGGCCACTGATCTATTAGGTTGTAGAGTTTAGTTCTAGTCACTTGTCTGTCTTTAGTCCTGTCCTGTCCTGCAGGCTGAGCTACCTGTCTTCTCCCTGGGTCTGCCATGCGGCTAGGTCTGTGCAGTGCCTGAGGGACCACGAGTGTGGAGTGGCCGAGCTTCGTGTTCTGGTCAGGCACCACTGCCAACCTCCGGTCTCCATCTGCACAGCCTCTTCTCCTCTCTGGACTTCTGTCATCCTGGGCTGGACCCCTACGGCCTTTCCCTCAAGCTGCGTTCACACTAGCAGCAACTTTTGTCGCTGCATGTTGCCAGGGGCTGGCGATGAGGCTGCCAGTGGGCGTTCTCACTACTGGTTGCCTTGACAGTGAATCAGGTTTCTTGCCACTAAATACAAACATTTTGGAGGCAAAAGACTAAATATAATATGAATATAAATTAAATCCGTACATACAAACAAAAATGAATGAGAAACACAGCCTACTTTTTCCATTGCGTATGTTAATCTACAACTGAAAGGAGAACAATCATGTGAGCTCTACTTTCTTCTTTCCTATTGCCTGTCACTCCTGAAAGTTGCTCTTCATTTGCATAAAGTTGAAGGATTCTGAACTTTGTCACGTCGCTGGACACGCCCCATCTGGTCACCAACGGTCGTCGTTGCTCGTGTCGCCGGAAATTGCCAGCTCTCCTTTGAAATGAATGGGATCATGTCGCTTTGTCCCTGCGTGTCGCTTGTAGTGTGAACGGGGCTTTAGCCTGCATGTCTACGAGTCTTATCCCTGTCTATTGTTTGAGCTGTGTCCACTCCCCTCCTCACCATCTCTCCTCCTGTCAGTAGTTTTGTTAATAAACTGTCATCACTTATTCTGCATTCGAGTCCTCTCTCATAGAATCCCTGACATTAATGAAATATGAAAAGTTTAAAATAGACTCAAAATAATGGAATTAGTAAATGCTTACTAACTTAACCAGAGACTCTTTGAGAGATTATTTTAAACATCATAATTAGAGAGAATGAAACAAGGAGATACTGTACCACTATTAAATGAGGCTGTGAAGTATATCATTCAGAGTAACTGAAGAAAAGCAATTATACAAGCCTATCCGATATGATCTGAACATGAACACATCTGAACATAGGTATATTATTTGCACATTTTATATTCACTGGTATTATTTACAGGTAAATTATTTGCTCATAATATACCTGTACATACAAAACTGTCTATTGTAATATTGTACATACAATTGTCCATTTGTATATTGTTATTCCTTATTTAGTTCTATTTTTATTCTTTTATTATCTGTGTTTTTGTTCTGTCACTGTCATTCTGTTGCACTGTGGAAGCTTCTGTCACGGAAACAAATTCCTCATGTGTAAACATACCTGGCAATAAAGCTCATTCTGATTCTGAACAAAAACATCAGCTTTATCACATTTTCTTTGAAGTGCCTGTGTTAGATAACTTTTAGTGTAAATGCAGCATATACAGAGAGATGTTTTAAATATTACATTTTTATTTTCCAGTGCTATGATGTAGAAACAGGCCATTACAGCATACACCAATAACATGAGAATTAACCACTCTGACCGCCTGAGTAAAGGTGAACCTAAAAAAAAAAAATCTTTTGAAAAACTGAATAAAAACGGTCCTTTAAAACCAAGATCATACACAGAACGTCACACATATCTCACAAACAACTGAACACAGAATATCTATCTATCTATCTATCTATCTATCTATCTATATATATATATATATATATATATATATATGTATATGAGTTAAAATACACTGGGGTTCTATTATTAATAATTTCTTGTATCATTTTTAGTTGTTGGACTACTAATCTTCTTTCGTTAGGTACCAACCAATCTGCCGAAAGTGTATATTTTCCACATGACTAAAACAATGTACCTTTAAACTTTCTCTATATAACTACCATTTCTATCTATACATTTTATTCTAGCATTAACTTTTCCCAAAACTTTGCAGGCCATACTTTCACCACTCAAATTATTATCCAGAACACAACCCAGATAATTGACCAATGTTCTATTAACTAGTACATGCCCAACAACTTTGACTTTCAAATCATTTACCTTTGGTAATTTAGACCCAAAAAGAACAGATGCTTTTTTTTTACCTAGATGCAATAAAAGCTTATTAACAGACAGCCTATCCTTCACCATCTCCTCACCTAACTTTTCCTGAAATTCATTAGTCTCCTTATCTGAAACTAGCATCATCGATGTAAAAAAAAAAAAAAAAAAAAACTATTGCACTCACACACATTCTCTGTCTACATAACAAATTTTTTGTTCTTAAAAAAAGACTTATTTTGACATTATTTTAAGATCTACTTTAATGAACAGACAAACTGACTGGATGAGGTACAGGCAAGGTAAGTAGTCGTTTTTAGACTGAAAGGACAAAGCTGAAAGGTAACGGAAATATAACAGAAAATAAGAAATCAAACCGGGCTCATGACAGTTGGATAAAAACAAGTGTCAAAATATAAATAGAAATAATATACATATAATAGCAAATCACCATTACATGAGTACGAAAAAGTGCAAGTTCATGTAATGAACAGTTAACCACACCCAACATTTACAGCTATTTTGAAAACCAAGAAACAAACCAAATTTTTTTTAAAAAAGCAGAATTTGAAATTAAAAATACAACTGAGCTTTAATCTTAAATCAGTCTCAGTGTGATAAAGAGTCTTTTTCTCTCACTGTTGACCATGCTTGCATTTCCACTGAATCAGACTGACTCTGTCCTACCAGCATCCTGATCTTGATTCAGTAAAGAATTCATTTCAATTGATTCTGCTGTGTTCGGGTTCTGGTTTGATTCATTGGCTGGAGTTTCATCAGATCCTGCAGCATTCTGGGATTGAGAGAAGACATATTTAAAAATATATTGTTTCTCAGTCTTGGAGTGTCCAGCACTGCAGATTCTGAATATCTCGCTTATCTAACACAGCTGATTTGACACTACATGATAAGAGGTCAAGAGCTGAATCCCAAATGATGTACTCTATCTATCTCGTGTATGATATTTAGAAGGGTAGTGTCATCTCCAGTGGCTGGAGTTTTGCTTCTGTATTCACATTGAAAGAGTTATTTCAAAAGCTAGTTACACAATAAAATATGCTTTTAGATCGTTATTGAAAGGAGCATTTACATTTCAAGAAAAGTACAGGCAGCAATTTGATAAATCAATTTTAATTGGTCGGGATGATCAGGAAAAAAACCTGTTTGTTTTTTTTTTCCTCATAAAGGTGTTTTCTCTATCTGCTCATGGTTGCTATATTAAGCATCTGAACGATACTCACTTTACTTCAGAAATTTCTCATCAGAGCTGTGAAAGGTACTGAGAACCTGGACTTATATTTACACAATAAAAAGTCCAAGTACCTAGTTTTTTCAACTTTCTAATCTGATTGAGTACAAGTATATAGTTTCAATAAAACTGAGTAAAGTCACTATTCTTCGGAACAGTACTTAAATAACCATTTCCATCTCTGCCACACTATTAATTAGAGACTAGGTTTGTGGAATCAGTTTCTCACAGTGACAAATACTGATGCATCCCCAATAATGTGTGTCAGTACAAAAAACTCGGTCATACGGGCCAGAAAAACCTGACAATAAAATTACAGAGTACATCTTTAATATTAAGTAAAACTTCTAATATCGCAGGTCAGTTTATTAAATATGATACTAACCTGATGTGACTGAAGACATGTTCTCATCCCTGTGAGTTCAGAGAGAGTGGAGAGAAAAAAAACATACAGGATTATTCAGAATCTGGTCATATTAAACAAAACATATGTGTAATATATTATTCCTGGATTTAACAACAACAACAACATTGTTGATTGATCTACAGCTTAAAATATCAGGTCTAGATCTCTGAATAAATTTAATGTTGTGTCTGTTTGTGTTTACAGAAGATTGAGGGCTTCGGTTTAGAATCACTGAACATTCAGCAGCAAGGGTATTGAGTATTATAAAATCATTAGAAACATCTCTAGGAAGTACAGTATGTTCTCAAAGACCACAATAAATAGTAGATTGTGAGTGAGTTACATGATGAGTGCTATTCTCTCTGATCTGCTGAATCTTCATTCATGAAAATTGAGAACAGCTCTCAGTCAAACATTTTTTTTCCCTTTAAAGTGCAACTGTAAGTGTTTAAAGACAGACAGACTGTATATGCCATATTTCTAAATGTAGATCCTTTGAAAAGGAGAGATGCCAGAACAGATCAACAGAAGTGGCTGTAATTAATTAATCTGACTGTTTTAGTCCAAAGTTCAGTTTGTACTCACAGGGTTCAAAAACTTGTAAACTCAGCAGAGATAAAGCAAAGAGGCCTTCTGAGGAAAAGACGATGATTCTCAGGTCTCCAAATGTACGATCACCATTAACTGAGGAAATAAATACAATATTACACTATATATAAATACTGTGTTTTCAATACTGTCACAACATAATTAATTGTAATATATGAGGTGAGATACTGTACACAGCCAAAGTTAAGAATACAATTATTAGCATATAATATGCATGTACTACAGACAACATGAGATATATGAAAATATATTAATTATACACTGATGTTAAAATGTTTGTTCACTCACCTGTTTTCAGTATCAGTTCAGTCATCAGTGTAACAGAGTTCAGTACCACAGCAATAACTGATTCAAACACATACACAGGAACAACACGGTGCAATTCTGTAAAATCAAATAATACAGTTTAAAATCAGCATTTAGAGAACATGAGAGCACCCTAACAACCGCAAAAGATACACAGAGAAAAACTATATATAAATTATTTCAGACTCTTTGTTTTGTCATCATCTCTCTAAACTTGTTTGAAGTTTGATTTGAGTCATTCCTTGTAGTAAATATCTTCCCAATAGAAACTAATATATATATATATATTAATAATATATATATAAGAAGAACAGGATTTTCATAATGACAGTTGTTTGAAGTTGATTAATTAAAACATGATAGCAATGCAACATCATACAAATACTACTGCATGACTAAATATTAGTATACACTAGTTATGCTCTGTAATTCCATATTCATTATAGTTTTCTTTGTCACTTTTAGATGTCAATAACTTGCCAACTATAAGCAGCACAGATATGAAAATTATTACGGTCAATCTCAACTGGATGATAATCATCAACACATATTATCATATCACCCAGCCATAAAACTGCTTAGAGTAGCTATAAGAAACTTAAAATTTGACCTACTGTAAAGCTGCTCTAATATGATGTGTATTGTGAAAAGCGCTGTACAAATAAACCTTACTTGCTTTGATTTTGCAATTGACTGCAACAGAAACTCAAATTAGAGCTTTGTTACACTGTAAGTGCTGAAAACATACCCAGAGGATTTATATTTCTAAAGCAACTGTATGTAATTGTGTGCATTTTTGTGGTTTTAGGGACCCCTTGGAGAAGTATCTCTGTATCTTATACTAGCAAGTATGCTTTTGTTTATGGTTTTGACCTTTTGATTATTTCCCACAGTTTATTCAATAAAATATCTTGTGCTATGTTGGAAACTGGTTTCTCTGAGGATTTTGTTTATCTGCCCTGGGACCTGGAGACAGCAGTTCTCTCATTATCTCTCCGCTGTTTTAGTTACACACCTCTTCCTACCCCTAGATTCAAAAACAGGATTAACAGTATCATCAGAATGACTTTGGAACTAATATTTCAAGGTTAACATAGCCTACACACAGTTGTTTTAAAGGGGAAAACAAAAGGGATTGAAACTAATAAACTAGAAATGATAGAAACATCACAATGAAAGAGAAGATATGAAAGCTTGTTGACTAAAACTGTACAGTACCACAATCAAAGGAGCGTGTGAAGTTTATCACTGCCCAGAGTACTTGCAGAAAACCAATCAAACAGGCCCATCCAATACGATCTGGACATCAACAAAAATATCAACTTTTATCACAACAAAATTGACAAACATTTACTTTTTTTAAATACATGTAAAATAGGAACATCAGTTCAACATTTTAAATTCTAAAAACATTGGCATACCTTTTTCATTTTCCAGAGCTATAATGTAAAAACCGACCATTCCACACTGTAACCGATTTCTGTAATTTGAACAGTATTTTACTGTAATATGTACAGTAAGATACTGAAAAATGTATATACAGTATTTTACTGTAAACTGCAAAAGATTATGGGAAAGTATATGGTCACTACAGTAGTGAATTAGTAAATTTACAGTAGTGAACTTGCCCGTGAAAAACTGACCAATGACAAGGGAGATTTATTTTGTTTGCTGTTTGGTGGAAGCAGTGGTAAAAGGACAAAAGAGACACGTTGCACTGTTAACTGGACAAAAAGGTTAGTATATTATTTCTGTTTTATACAAAACTGAGATATTTTAAGATGTTTTAACTTGTTAACAGCAAACTAACATTATTCATCGTGTCGTTTTTTATGTCGGGAGTTGGGGCCTTTTTTTCTGACTGACGACCGGATTAATGCCGCC
Source organism: Tor tambroides (assembly GCA_021397915.2). Lineage (NCBI taxonomy): Eukaryota > Metazoa > Chordata > Actinopteri > Cypriniformes > Cyprinidae > Tor > Tor tambroides. Next base: position 7,557 of record JAFVLL020010503.1, read on the forward strand.
ATAACGGTGATAACATCGACTGGTGAGTAAACTAAAGGCACCTATATTAGTCGAAATAAATCTTAGTTAAACATTTCGTTTGTAGGTTATGCTTGCCCCTTTAATCTGGCAAATCCTTATAACACCAACGCATGGCATTGATAACGTTACTGAGGTGGGAGTGGTGAGCAGCAGCACTGTTTCAGGTCCAGATTTTAAACAGTATTTTCAAAGTACACTCTTTTGTTTTTGCAGATTTCTAGTCTAAGTAGTCTGCAGCGTCGGAGGTGTATTTTGGAGCCTCTTCTTGTGAATGCCATCGATGATAACATCAACTGGTAAGTTAATAATGTCAGTTAGCCGAAGTTAACGAACACAGAGAAGCATAATATCTTTTGAACATTGCCTCTTTATCGCAAGTGCAATTCTCTTCAAATGCTATTTAAGTTAGAGAAACACGTATTATTACCAATGTTGTATGTAACTTTGAGACGGTCCTAAATTCAGTGAGGAAAACGAAAAATAAAACCGCGAGCTAACATGAAATACTGACATCTTTTTAATATTTTATTTTCAAGTTTGTGGTCTTCGTCTGCATCGAGGATTATGATCTTTCCTGTGATTGCCGTCAGTAACAACAGGTGAGCTTTCATCAGCAACTAATGTTGCTGAGTGACAGGTGTACTTTGAAACGCTTGTTTTCTTACTAATACAGAGCAGATGTACTTTTTAAAGAGAGGAACGGGCTAGCAATATATTAATATAGTAAGTTTTGCTTATAAATATTAAAAATGTCAGAGCCCATCACGTATTTCTGAGGGAGGGGCTTCATAAAAACAGGAAATAATCGGGGTGTTTCTCAGAGATGGGACAGAGAGGTGTGGAATAGAGGTAAATTATGTGAAAAATAATGCGTTTTTCAAAAAACTAAGCATGAACATATGTTTGAATGCACCCCATAAACACAGTCAAGCCTAGAAAAAAGCAGTCAACCACCCCTTTAAAAATGTTTGTATTACTGTATGGTAGTTTTTTTCTGATCATAAACTATAGTAACACTAAAAGAGTGTTGTGACTCTGTCTGTTACAGGAGATTTCTCCAAGCAAAAACAGGATCCTGAATATGAGGGCAGAATCATCATACAGCCAGCTGTCCATTTTACAGATATGCAGAATTAGGTAACCCAAAATACATTTTGTTTTACATTGCATTACATTCATGCATTTACCAGATGCTTTATCTAAAGCAAGTTATATTGTATTTAAAGTAGGGGAGCACGGGGCACAACCTAACACTGTTTGACTGTCTTAGTTTGTGTATAATTGAGTATAATTTTTTAATACACTTTAATTTCACACTTGTCTAGTACAAATATGTTGCGTTGTTTCATAATTACAGTGTATATGTTTTTCGTTATTTACCTAAAAAGAATGGAAGTGAAATGTGACAACATGCCCCGTAGGTGGGGTACATTGTAACATGTGAGGGGCATGTTGTAACATAACCATATGGCAGCTTAAAATATTATCGGATCTAATGAAAAAATATACAAGACAAACTAAAATATTTTGTCAATAAAATAAAATCATTAACTTTTTCAAATAAAATAATGACGTTTTTTAAAAATGAAAAATAATCTAATTTTGGAGTTTGACACTGAACACATTGCAACCATGCTTACTGGGAGCTGACCACAATTACTTAACACACAGCTACATATACAGTGTAGTTCAAAACAGTGTGTGCAGATGAATAAACACATTCAGAAATGATCCCTCCACACACAGCTGTCATAGGACACAAGACACACAAACGAGCCAAAATGTAAGACTCTTGCTTCTTAGACAGATCAACATGGACAGAAAGGCAGACTGTGAGTGTGGACAGATATCATGAACTGTTGGAATGGGAAGACGCTGCACCAATTTGTAAAGGTTAATAAAGACTACAATGGACTTAAAATAAACTGATATAAACACTCTGACTACTTACTATGAGCACAATCTGCAGGAGAGTTGAGGCAATAGCCAATGACAGCAGTCGTAGAATGTAAAAGTTGTAGAATTTTGTATGAGTACGCTCGTACAATATCATATGAATTTGCTGAATTGGTAAATTGTATGAATTATTACTACTTCAACATGAGACATTTCTGGGGGTTCTTCCTGATGGGGCCGTGGGATATGTAAAGCAAAGTTTAAGAAATATCAAATGCTGTGCAAATGTAACTGCAGTAAAGTTTAGTCAAGGTTCTCAGACCAACACAGACGTACCATTGGAAGTGTTTGCCTTTGCAGCTTTTGGTCTTCTCCGTACACGCACAGTATGGCCAAATTCAAACCCCATGGCAGGCCTTCCTTTGGTCTTCCCTTTCAGCTGAAATGAAGAGAAATATACACATGATGAGACAGTGTGTTAAAATGATCTGTGACCAAAATATTTGAGAGGAAGGACTGTAAAGAAAGTTATTATTAACACATAAAATAAGGATGCGTTCATTAAAGCAAATTGGTTATAACTAAATGTGTTCAACATTACCTGTGAAGGGTTGAACCTTTGAACCACAGAAAGAGAGCTTCTATGTGTAAATGAATCACGGATTAAAGTTTGGAAAAATACAAAGGGAAGGGAAAAGCTGAGAGAGAACTACAAGAGATGTCTTCTTAAAAGAGCTGTTGGATTACAGGTTGTTGTGGAGTATGTGATCTGACGTAACTGCAAGACAGAAAAAGATACTGAATTATAATCACTTCACAAAAAGCATTGTGGTTACTGTGCTTAGTAAACAAATAGTATACAGTAAAAACATAGTTACTGTGGTAAAAGCATGGTAATTGTTGTCGTTTCTGTGCTTTAACTACTAATACCACATTAAAAATAAAGTTACTGTGGTAAAAGCATGGTAAGTGCTGTGTTATACTGTGCTTTCAATACAAAGAGTAGACAGTAAACAGTTACTATGGTAAAATGACAAGTGCTGTGGTTACCATACGCACAAATACCACAGTAAAACTACATTTAAAATGAAGCATGGTATATGTTGTGGTTACTGTGCATCCCTTACGAAAATTACCCACATGAAAAAATACTATAGTAATTTATAGTAAATACTATAGTGTTTTTGAACCACTATAGTAAAGTGTATTATATAGTATATATTATAGTATTTACAACACTTTGTTAATGAATGCTACAGCATACTGTAGTATTAACTATAGTGAACTGATAAACTGTAATAAATACTGTAGTATACTTTAGTTTTTACTACAGTAAACTGTAGTGTATTGTAGTATAATATACCCTATAGTTGTAGAAAACTTAGTACAGTATTGAATAAAGTAATTTGTTTGTATTACTGTAATTGTTATATTACCACAGAAATGATAGAATTACCACAACAAATTATTTCAAGTACTTTACTATAGTATGGTTCAAAAACACTAGTATTTACTATAAATTACTATAGTATTTTTTTCATGTGGGCATGGCTACAAATTAAACCAAAAAACATGGTTGCTATAGTTAAATCATGGTAACCACAAATTAACCATGGTTTTGCTACACTAACCATAGTTTAACCATGGTATTTGTAGTAAAACTGTGATTATACAAAAGGTAATAAACACGCGATAAATCACTACTTTACTACAGTAAAACCATGGTTAATTTTCGTAAGCGACTGACAACACATGACATGGTCGAGCAACAGTTACTATGGTAAAAAATATGGTAAATGTGTGGACTGTTTAAATGATCCCTTTCCCACGACAGGCAAATATCAAATTAATATTTTCATTCATAAATACGGGGCGATCGGCTATTTTACGAGACGTTTGGAAACCTACCTGTATGCGTTTTGAAGTCATCTAAACCCATCTTTTAACGCACTATATCGCTGGTCTTTGGTCCGTGTGGAGTTGTTGTGATTGGGGAAATGATCGCCCCTGCTGGTTCTCCAGTAGTAACTCCAGCTTCATATATGCGTGACATTTTCACGTCTAGAGGAGGCAAAACGTGACACTCACACGCATCCTCGAGTGGACCAACGTGTCTATTACACGCTTTGGCGTGATACCGGGTTGTTATACAGCATTTCTGTGTAATATTTATGGTTTCTATAGCCGTGGTATCATTATGATGGTATTAAGAGGTGGATAAATTCATGTAGGATGCCACTGAAGGCCTAGGTGTGAAATGCACGGCCCGCCACTGAGTCTTACTATATCCTGCATATGTTAAACCCTGCTGACTATAGGCAATATGGATAGCTAAACCAATCATTCAAGACAGTTTAATTCAATGTATTAGAAGGATGGGTTAATTAGAATAATTGCCCATCATACGTTTGGATTAAGTGTAGAATAACAGAAGAAAAATTAAAGTGTAGTCAAAAAAAATAATTAAATAAAAAGAAGAACAGAAAATTATAGAATAGAATGTTTTATTGGCCATGTGTGCCCCCACAAGGGCTTTGGCTTCCCTTGTCAAAAAATCCTATTGGAATTTCAGTTTATCCTTTAGGATTTTATTGGATTCTTAGAATCCTATTGGAATTCCGACTGATTTTAATGGAATTTCACTTTGTCCTATAGGATTTTATTTGATCCTTAGAATCCTATTGGACATTCTGATTGATTTTAATGGAATTTCACTTTGTCCTATAGGATTTTATTTGATCCTTAGAATCCTATTGGACATTCTGATTGATTTTAATGGAATTTCACTTTGTCCTATAGGATTTTATTTGATCCTTAGAATCCTATTGGACATTCTTGGATTTTAATGGCATTTTAATTTTTCCTGTAGGATCTTTTATTGATTTGTATAATATTGGACATTGTGATTTTTAAATGGAAATTCACTTTGTCCTGTTAGATCTTACAGTGCCTTGCGAACGTATTCATACCCCTTAATTTTTTTCACTTGACGTTTTATATTGCTGCCTTATGTTAAACTGCTTTAAATTACTTTTTTCCACATAAATCTACACTCCATATACTATAATGGTAAAGAAAAAAAAAAAGAAAAAAAGGTTTTTAACATCTTTGCAAATTTATTAAAAATAAAAAACTTAAATGATTCCATTGCATAAGTACTCATACCCTTATCTGGGACAGTTGGAATTATGCTTATAGGGCACAAAAGATATTTCCTATTGAAATACATTAGATGGAAAGTCGTGCTGAGTGACACGAAAAAAGAGGGAAATTCGTGTCCATGAACACGAATCAATAGATTAAATTTCGTGACTATATCACGAACTGCCGTGAGACTGGGTTGCAAGACACGACACGACAAGACAGATGGCAAAGACAAACGCCACAGCCAATTTAATGTTACTTCACCACTAGTAAACCAGAAAATCTATAAATAATATGTATGCCACAAACCCTGTGACATAATAAAAAAAAAAAACACAAAAATGAACATTAGCAAACCAGATAAACCTGTTCTTAATGCTTGACTTTGGAGGGACTGATACTTCCTCATCATGAAAAACTGTATGAAATATCTCTTTAACTGTTTGATATACTCTGACTGTGGTTTTGACTAGTTTGACTAGTTTTATAATAATAATAATAATAATAATAATAATAATTATTATTATTGTGTAAAATATGCATGATTAATATGGAATAATCAAAATATTTAAGTATGAACACTTACATATTAACAATATAACATCATATAAACAACAATACAACCTTGTGACTCACCAGCATAAACCTGCAAATGTTCAAGTCAGTTTCTTGTTGGAAATGTCATTAGTAATGCTCAAAACATGAGAGAAATATAGCGTCATATGCTTGATCACTGATGCAATTCACATGTTCAGCTCCCATATTGACCTAAGTAATATGTGCCTAAACTAGCCTAGTAAGAAACTGGATTGTGGTCTCCATTGAACTTGACCACTGAAACCTGGGCACATCTCAAAGCAGAAAGATTTATTTTGAATATATTATAAACTTGAAGACTTAGAAAGCGTTCTCAACATTTATTATTGCAGTTACACAAACATAAACTAGCAATTCAAACATATAACTGACAGAACACTTCATTTTCAGTTAATTTTAAACATTGTATAAATGTGTTTTCATATATTTAAATTTGGTAAAGTCAATTTTGTGTTACTTTACCATTATTAGTTAAAAATTGTAAATAATGACTGCTAAATACCATATGTCTGATCAGTGCCAACATTTTTAAAACATACTGTATGTTCAGGTCTATCATACTGAACTACTATAAATACGGAATTGAATAAAGACAAACAGCCTGACACCTTAACGATTTTTGGTACTGAAATCCCCAAAGAATTGTAACTGGTGAAAGACAGCCAAACTCATGCTTAACTTGCTGATTTTTACTGCTGAGGTTCTCGTGGTTTTGCAGAGTGAACAAAATGTGGAAGAGTGTTTCTAATTTCTGTCTCTGTGAAACATCCAGAATCAGGTGCAGAGATTCTCCATTGTATAAATCACTGGTGTGTTCTGTGTTTTAAAAGAAAGAAGAAACTGGCATCACATACAACTGAATACATTAGGATCTCAAACCTTATACTGCAAATCAGCTGACACAATGTAACTTGATAATAATTACATTACCCTGAGATGATATCTGCATCATTGAAGTGAGTTCTCTTGTTTAAATATAAATCTGTGACAGGAAACATAATTAAAAACTAATTATGGACTTCATATATACAGTTTTTTTTTTAAAGAAAGAAGAAACCTGCACTTACCCAGGCTTAATCTTCACTATAGGACAGGAGGCATTAAAGAAAAGAAAATTATTTGCATGATGTTACATCTACAATCATGTAAATATTTAAAATGATCAACATTTAGGATATTAACAAGATTTAGCAAAATTAAAACCACAGTGAGTAAATCATGTTGCATTTACACTGTACGCACAATTTAGATATTTGGACATGCACCTAAAAAGGCCCTCTTGTTTTCATAAAGTATCCGAAAAACTATTTATTTGGGCTGTCATTTGAATAAAATATTCTTGTGACCAATTATAATTTTTTTTTAGTTAACAGTGCATTCAAAATATCAATTTTAAAGACAACAAAATGATGTGGTTCTAACCCTACTTAAAGTACAAGTGTGAAACATGCAGTACCTTTGCCAAGGGTTAAAAGCATGTGTGTAGAGTGATATCTTTTGTATACTATACACTAATTTATACTTTAAACTTGACATTGTGTACTATAAACATTATTAGCTTCTGTCTTTAGCTCTTTAAGTACTCGCTTGATTCCTGTTTTACTTGGGTAACATTTTTTGGATGGATTTATTGGCTTTTGGCTACTGACTGTTTGTTAGTGAGCCTGTGTATAACTTTTTAATAAACCGAACACAGATTACACTACAATACATGAGTCTGACTCATTATTTATAATATTAACTTCTCATAGATTTGACAGTCAGACTGATTTAATCAGCTGAGTCTCCTTTTAAAATACTTACAAAAACATACTTACAGAAAGCACATATTTGTAAAACTAGCCAATATAAGGCAAAAACACATTCGGAGAGAAACACAAAGACTCTCAGATCCTTCACGGCATCCTCACCATTTCCTAAGAATTCAAATGAAAGAACTACATATGAATACAGGAAAATTAAGACATTTTAAAACAAAAAGTCAAGCAATTTTTAGTAATTGCACTGTAATTTGTTGTGTATATTTCCTAAAGACAGAGTGTACTAGAGCGTGTTAGAATAGATAAAACTGTATGATATTCAAATATTACAATCACTCACGTGCTTTCAGAATCAGTTCTGTTGTCAGTATACCAGAGCTCAACAAAACAAGACCAACTGATCCAAACATGATTTCATAAAAGAGAGACACTATAACACACACACACACACATACACACACACACAAAACAAACAAATCAAACAGTTGCTGCACTGAACACTGTATATTTGTATGTTTAGTAGATTTCTTTTCTTTGTTCTACTATAGAATTGTCTTTAAATTCTATTGCATTAACAGAGTTAAGAGGGTTTTTGTTAAATAAATGAAGAGTTCAGATGCAAAAGCCTCTAAGTGCCATCTGAAATTTTCATCTAAAATGAGCATTTTTTTATCTGGCTGCTATATTTAGGTTCAGTAATTTTACTCTAATGGCAAAATATAGGTCCTTTTCTATGCAATTAAAGTGAAATAACTGAACATATAGGGGCCTGATAAAAATGCTAATTTTAGAAGAAAATTTCAGATGGCATTTAGAGGCTTTTGCATCTGAACTCTTCAAATATTGGGTAAATCAAGAAAATTATAAAGTCATTAAATAAATTCATATTGGCAGCAGTCAGTAATTACATGCATTTGATCCTCGTTGGCTTGTCTCAGTCTGTTGTTGTTGTGTCTGCGCTTCTGAATGTTCTGCCTCTGTGTAGAAACAAAAATTAAATCTCATTCAAAGGTCAATTGTTTGAAATTGTTTAAGTCTAAAAGGTATGCTTAATATTAACTATTGTTAATTCTACTTGCAGAAAGAAATTTGATTCATACAGTTTATGTAACTTGTGAAATGTATAAGAGTTATCTCAATTCTGACTTTTATAACACCATATTATGCTCTTTTATAATTACAGAGTGTGATTATAAAGGACATGCAATGTGATGAATAATACCAATAACATAATCTCTGTCTTCAAAGGCCACCACAATCCTTAGAACTTCAAGAAATACAACCATACAGGTCCACTGCAAGTATTCTGTCAATTTAAAATACACACACACATACACACACACACACACACACACACACACACAGAGAGAGAGAGAGAGAACTTATTTCTGTTCAGCACAACGTATTTAACTATTTTATGATTCCCTTTATTAAAAAAGCACATTATTAATGCCTTATTTTGCATGATTCTAGATCCCTCAATCAACCCCATACCTAAATTTACCAACTACTTTACTATTAATAAGCAGCAAATTAGGAGTTTGAGGCAACAGCCATAGTTAATAGTTAATAGTGAGAATTGTTCTGCAAATTAAAGACAAAAAAGGTAACTAGCATACCTTTTTCTCTTCCAAATATGCATACATGAACATAGAAAACGAGGATGATATATAATGTTATAACCAATTTCCAGAAGATAGCTGCGAAAAAATTCAAGAAATAAATAAACAAATCATCACAGTTCACATAATACAACTAATCTCAGATTTAATAACTGAACTGAATTTTTTTACTGTTGAGTAAATATTATTCAACAGCATAACATTCATAATCACAACAAGTTTACATTTAATATTACTGAATTTAACTACACATACACAATAACACGCACTTACTTTTCATACACATAAGCAGTATTGACTGAACCATTGGCACAGCTAGAAAAGCTAAAACAAGATTACTGGTCAATTTTTCATTCAAACAAGATAATAGTGCATAATGTCATGATTGCTCAGAAGACAACATAAATGTTAGAATCAAATAAAGAGTCTATTTTCAGTTGCTACATTCATTTCATTTATATGGTTTTTGTAAGTATTGCTCATTACGGTTTTCAGATTACTGTATTTAATAATCTAAGCATGAAGGGATCTGTACTCAGGTGCAACTTACCTGGACTGGGAAGTCCAAATGAGGAAAACAGTAGGAGGTATTGTGCCAGAGACAGAAAATATAACCAGACCCACTTCACATGCATCCTGATAAAACCTTAAAAAATACAAATAAAATAAAATAAAAAATCACATCTTTTCTCATATAGCAAAACTTAAACTATGAAAAGGACCCTGTTGCTCATCACAACAGTAAGGATAACATTGTTTTTGTTGGTTTGCTGCTTAAATGTACAACAAAACCAACAACAACAACAACATAGTTTCTCAATAAACATAACTAAAATGGAGAAAACTTTTCCACACTATTTGGTTAGGTCTATAGAACAATGCTAAAACAAGGTAATTTAAAACAAAAACAGTTTTGTTAAACTAACTTAACTGTTAATTGTCTTTTATTGGCCTGATTATCCAAGTGTGTCATAAAACACAAAACAAGCCATACAAATTAGCAAAAGAATAAATATTATACAGGCACTTTGTATTTTTTTTTTTTTTATTGTTTGATGATTTGTAGATTTCATTAATAGAGTACACATTAAAGGTGTAGAAAGCATATGCAATTAATTTCTAAGAAGTGCCTGTACATATTTGGTCTGAGTTTTTGTAACATTTACATTGTTTTGAGCAGGAGGCGAATGTTATTGAGTACTTTAGAAGAGTGAATCATTCTGCGAAGCAATTGGTTTAATTAAACTGAAGCTTCAATAACTTCCATTTGGTACACATTTGGCACAATGACAACCACTGGATAATTTTGTAAGCTTAATAAGCGAACTAAAATAGTTTGGTTAAGCCTAAAAAAGAAACTGCATGGCACATCTTAATATTTTGATTATCTGATTATCATGTTTGGTAGAGAAATTACTAGAACGTAAAACATGTGGAAATAGTCTATGTGGGAAGCTTTTGTTTTTTTACTCAGCCTGACACTTAGCTATACCAACTTGTAAAAACAAATCATTCAGAAACTCTTACCTCTGCTCAAAATGAAAGACAAAAGCACAACAAATCCATAGAAAATTCCAATTATTATGCGCCATCCAGAGGTCTTATGAGCACTCTTTATCCAGGCATCTATCAAAAAAACTGCCAGAAGAAATTAAATGCAAAAACAAATAAACAAAAAGGACAAGTGTAACTGTGCAAGAAAATTATAGACCTTAAGAAGGAGTGAACTGTGCAAGGTTTGTCAAACAATTTGTTGTTTTAATTTAAAGTCCAAACTGCAAAAGTACCTGATCTTATTTCAGAATGATGACATTTAATTTTCCATATTTAAAATTCTCACCTCCACTGTTACTATTAAAGCACATTAAAAGGTATGGAAGGCAGATTGTGCCAAATTTTTTATAATGAAAAGCAGATTAACCAATGTTCCCAATTTATGTCAAAAGTAAAAACAGAAGTGATTTCATTTCATTTTTTTCTATTTTCCTCTTAATGCTATAATGAAATAACAGTGACACTGTGAAATCATAAAAGCTAATATGGGTTAATATGTGCTCCAAACTGTACAATATGTTTGAATCCTGTGTAAACACCAAATACTTGTCAACAATAGTTATAGTCTAGTCCAACAATCACATAGCCCATTTATGCTAAACAATTTCTCTTGCAACTGAAAATGGAAGTTTAAAAAATTCATACATTCTCAAAAATGTAGCTTCTTGTAGCTCAAATGCTTTGTAGCTTTAATTTAAATATTTGCATTTTCAATTTAATATTGGCAGTCTAGCCCAAATATTGTTGTGAAAATTAATTGTCATTTTATAATTTCAACCTGGCAGAATCTGCCTTTCAGGTGTTATAAGTTTTGTTTGTTTGTTTGTTTGTTTGTTTTTAATGGAGTAATATGTGACAGAAAATGCCCTACAAGCAGACAGATATAATTTAAATTTGTGAAATGCTTTTAATTTCTTTTAATATCAGAATAATGTCCATGACTTTTGTTGTGCAAATTTGGTTTTACCCACCTGAATAAACAACAACTGTGAAAACAGCTAATTCTCTGTTTCTACTTGAAAATTTGATCCATGTTTTAAGGTTGTCTGTAATCACAAAAAGTTAAATACGTCCAATTAATATTTTATCATAATGCTCTACAATGTTAGTCCTCTCCTGCTTGAGTAAACTGTATCCCCCTCTCTTGACAAACAGACAAATTTGAGTTCAGTAAAGTTGGCAAGATATTCACAGATTCAACGTTTATGAATCAATAACTCACGAGCAAACCGTTTTTACTACACAAATGACGCCTCTTTTCATTCGTAGTGATGTAGTAAACAAGCTACAAGCGTGTTTTCCTCAAGTTCACACATCACTGCTCTCCTGTTGGTCATTCTACAACACTCATTTTGAAAATAATTGCTTTTGGATCTTTTTTTTATATTCAATATGTTCACTGCTATTGGATATAATAGTTAATCATTTTAATGTAACACACTGTACTTTCACCAAATTCAGTTCACACATCACTGCTCTCCTGCTGGTTAGACTACAGCACTAATTTTGAAAATAATTGCTTTTACTATGAAAAATAGTCATTAACTTCATTGTTATTGGACAAAATAGTTAATAAATTCACTGTAACACACTGTACTTTCACCAAATTCAGTTCACACATCACTGCTCTCCTGCTGGTTTTACTACAACACTTATTTTGTAAAAATATAATAATTGCTTTTACACATTTTTTATGATTTTTTTTATCATGAAAAACAGTTAATAACTTCACGGTAACACACTGTACTATGTGAACTGAACAGAGAACAGTGATGTGTGAACTGAATTTGGTGAAATTAAAGTGTGTTACAGTAGAGTTATTAACTATTATGTCCAATAACAGTGAATTTATTGAATATTAAAAAGAAAAAATCATCCAAAAGCAATTATTTTCAAAAATAAGTCTTGTAGTAAAACCAGCAGGAGAGCAGTGATGTGTGAACTGAATTTGGTGAAAGTACAGTGTGTTACAGTAAAGTTATTAACAATTATGTCCAATAAAAATGAAGTTAATTAATATTTTTAATTAGAAATAATCATACAAATATGCAAAAGCAATTATTTTCAAAATAAGTGTTGTAGTATAATCAACAGGAGAGCAGTGATGTGTGAACTGAATTTGGTGAAAGTACAGTGTGTTACAGTAAAGTTATTAACTATTATGTCCAGTAACAGTGATGTTATTGAATATAAAATAAAGCATAAAAATGATCCAAAAGCAGTTATTTTCAAAATAAGTGTTGTAGTATAACCAGCAGGAGAGCAGTGATGTGTGAACTGAATTTGGTGAAAGTACAGTGTGTTACAGTAAAGTTATTAACTATTTTTCATAATAAATAATCATACAAAAATATGCAAAAGCAATTATTTTCAAAATAAGTGTTGTAGTATAATCAGCAGGAGAGCAGTGATGTGTGAACTGAATTTGGTGAAAGTACAGTGTGTTACAGTGAAGTTATTAACTATTTTGTCCAATAACAGTGAATTTATTGAACATTAAAAGAAGAAGAAAAGAAAAAAAATAATCCAAAAGCAATTATTTTCAAAAATAAGTCTTGTAGTATAACCAGCAGGAGAGCAGTGATGTGTGAACTGAATTTGGTGAAAGTACAGTGTGTTACAGTAAAGTTATTAACTATTATGTCCAATAACAGTTATTAACTATTTTTCATAATTCAAATTCATAAAAATATGTAAAAGCAATTATTTCAAAATGAGTGTTGTAGTATAATCAGAAGGAGAGCAGCGATGTGTGAACTGAATTTGGTGAAAGTACAGTGTGTTACAGTAAAGTTATTAACTATTTTTCATAATAAAAATTCATAAAAAATATGCCAAAGCAATTACTTTCAAAATGAGTGTTGTAGTATAACCAGCAGGAGAGCAGTGATGTGTGAACTGAATTTGGTGAAAGTACAGTGTGTTACAGTTATTAACTATTTTTCATAATAAATAATCATAAAAATATGCAAAAGCAATTATTTTCAAAATAAGTGTTGTAGTATAATCAGCAGGAGAGCAGTGATGTGTGAACTGAATTTGGTGACACAGTGTGTTACTGTGAAGTTATTGAGTATTTTATCAGTAACACTTTTTCGCGTTTCGCACTTTGTAGACGGTCCCTTCAGACTTGTCTCTCAGACGCCAGCGCATTGAGATCAATGTATTTTGTACAGAGCGGAGGAAAGCTTGTTTTGAGGAAAACACGCTTGTATCTCGTTTTCGACATCACTACGAAAGAAAAGAGGCGTCATTTGTGTAGTAAACATGTTCTGCTCGTGAGTTATTGATCCAGAAAAGTCAAATCTGTGAATATCTTGCCAACTTTACCAAACTCAAATATTAAACATCAAATATTGAAGCATGGTGGCGAGTCACCCTTGTCTCTATGCCTTCATATTGAATTAGGCATAGAACTCTTAGCCACATTTCAAAATTTGACATCTTAAATGTATTTAGCAAACAGCATTAATATCTCAAAATATGTCAAGTCTTAATATGTCATCATCAATATTTTTCTTATTGAAAAAAAAAAAATATATATATATATATATATATATATATATATAGATTGTAAAACATACCTTGAAGATAATTTAAATAAGACAAAGCCCAAATTAACATAAAAGACTTCAGAATATTAAGAGCACAGCGAGTGATGGTCTCATTCAGATGTTCTGGAACAGAATATTAAATGGCGGTATTAGATGACACGAGAAAAAAAAAAACAGCACTACATCACAACACTTAGAAAATCTGCCATATTCTTAATATTGTTCTGTACATTACCTAAGACACTAAACTACTGTCCTGCACTCACCTTCAGTAAGACCCCAGAGGATAAATGCAAAGAACATACAGATGTTTGGATAAATGACCAGAGAAAGATGAAGATTCCTGATTGTTCTGCTGGTGACTGGAAGATGTAAAACAATCCCAGTTAAATGAGATACGGGGTTGAGTACCACAAGTAGTAAGAACAATTCTCTTCCAAGCACACCTGTGTTTTTTGATCTGCAGTAGATCAGACAGAAGAGCAGAAGCACAGCTCCAAATCCAGCAGCAAAACAGAAAAACAGCACAGCTATGTGCAAAGAAGAGAAACCTGGGAAACAGACATCAGGTATAACATTTACATCTGCACTGAATCAGTTTGCTGATTAGTCATTGTTTCCTAAAGAGGAATAATTATGAAGAATTGTAATTAAAACTATCCATTATAACTCCTACAACTATAAATTCATACAGCTATTGGGTCATGCCTTGTCAACTCAACCAGAGGTCCCCAGCTCAAATTTTTAATTTGGTCTTTTTTTTTCTGGTGAAAGAAATACAGAAATGAAGAACAAAGCCAAAATAATAAATATGACGAATATTGGATGAATATTTACTGAGTAATCCACTATTTTGTGGAGGGGGTCAAAATGACAATTTTCACCTGAGATTAAGAGCCTAATTACAGGGGGTTAAAAATGACTTCAGAAAGATGGCAGCATCATTATGTTACTTTTACACAGAGATTGGTAGGTCTGTTAGTAAAACCTGTTGACTTTAGCAATCTTTGTTACAACCCGAATTCCGGAAATGTTGGGACGTTTTTTAAATTTGAATAAAATGAAAACTAATAGACTTTCAAATCACATGAGCCAATATTTTATTCACATTAGAACATAGAGAACATAAATGTTTAAACTGAGAAATGTTACACTTTTATCCACTAAATGAGATCATTTCAAATTTGATGCCAGCTACAGGTCTAAAAAAAGTTGGCACGGGGGCAACAAAGGGCTGAAAAAGCAAGAAATTTAGAAAAGATTCAGCTTGGAGAACATCTAGCAACTAATTAAGTTAACTGACATCAGGGCTGTAAAATGATTAGCTATAAAAGGGTAGAGAGGCAGAGTCTCTCAGAAGTAAAGATGGGCAGAGGCTCTCCAATCTGTGAAAGAGTGTGTAAAAAATTGTGGAATACTTTAAAAACAACATTCCTCAATGTCAAATTGCAAAGGCTTTGCAAATCTCATCATCTACAGTGCATAGCATCATCAAAAGATTCAGAGAAACTGGAGAAATCTCTCTGTGCGTAAGGGACAAGGCCGAAGACCTTTGTTGGATGCCCGTGGTCTTCGGGCCCTCAGACGACACTGCATCACTCATCAGCGTGATTCTGTCTTTGACATTACTAAATGGGCCCAGGAATACTTCCAGAAACCACTGTTGGTAAACACAATCCACCGTGCCATCTGCAGATGCCAAATAAAGCTCTATCATGCAAAAAGAAAGCCATATGTGAACATGGTCCAGAAGCGCCATCATGTCCTGTGGGCCAAGGCTCATTTAAAATGGACGGTTTCAAAGTGGAAAACTGTTCTATGGTCAGACGAGGCCAAATTTGACATTCTTGTTGGAAATCACGGACACCGTGTCCTCCAGACTAAAGAGGAGGGAGACCTTCCAGCGTGTTATCAGCGTTCAGTTCAAAAGCCAGCATCTCTGATGGTATGGGGGTGCATAAGTGCATACGGTATGGGCAGCTTGCATGTTTTGGAAGGCACTATGAATGCTGAAAGGTTTTAGAGCAACATATGCTCCCCTCCAGACAATGTCTATTCCAGGGAAGGCCTTGTGTATTTCAGCAGAACAATGGAAAACCACATATTTTAGCTATTAATTTGTGGCCTAATGGTTAGAGAGTTGGACTTGTAATCCAAAGGTTGCAAGTTCAAGTCTCAGGTCTGGCAGGAATTGTAGGTGGGGGGAGTGAATGTAGAGCGTTCTCTCCACCCTCGATACCATGACTGAGGTACCCTTGAGCAAGGCACTGAACCCCCAACTGCTCCCTGGGTGCCGCAGCATAAATGGCTGCCCACTGCTCCGGGTGTGTGTGCACTTTGGATGGGTTAAATGCAGAGCACAAATTCTGAGTATGGGTCACCATACTTGGTATGCCACGTCACTTTCACTTTCTTTTTTTCACACTATTACAACAGCATATCTTCGTAGTAGAAGAGTCCAGGAGCTGAACTGGCCCGCCTGCAGCCCAGATCTTTCACCTATAGAGAACATTTGGCGCATCATTAAACGAAAAATAAGTCAAAGACGACCACAAACTCTTCAGCAGCTGGAAACCTATATCAGGCAAGAATGGGGCCAAATTCCAACACCAAAACTCCAGAAACTCATAACCTCGATGTCCAGACGTCTTCAAACTGTTCTGAAAAGAAGAGGAGATGCTACACCATGGTAAACATTCCCCCGTCCCAACTATTTTGAGACCTGTAACGGGCATCAAATTTGAAATGAGCTAATTTTGTGCATAAAATTGTAAAATTTCTCCGTTTAAACATTTGTTATGTTATCTATGTTCTATTGTGAATAAAATATTGGCTCATGTGATTTGAAAGTCTTTTAGTTTTCATTTTATTCAAATTTAAAAAACCATCCCAACATTTCCGGAATTTGGGTTGTAGATTATATGCCAATGGTTAAACAAAATGTTAGCATAATCAAACATTTGAGTCAGGGATTTTGGTTGATTTGATAAGGAATGACCCTATTTAAATTAAATGTACAAAAAGGGTAGATACCTAAATAAATAGTGTTAGATGTTTTTTTTTCCTACAAACTGTCAATGGAAGTAATGTTCTATTTGTATTGCAGCTAAACAGCATATATCTGAGCAATGGAGAGCAGAATTAGTGATAAGGTGTTAGACAGAGTTATAATAAAATATTTATCATGAAAATTTGAGTTTTTCTCTGTCGTCTTTCCTTTTTTGTTGTTTCTTGTTAAATGAAGCTTGGTGTTGTGGGCTATATTTTGCTAAAATATAGTTGCCTTTATTCAAAGTGACTTTTTACAAGCAAGCTTTTCTTTTTACAACACAATATTCATCACAATCTCGTCATCAAAATTCATGTAGCCTAATGATGTTTAAAAAGTAGCTTAAAATAATAACTTTAGCTTTCATGTCTTTTTTTTAACAGAGAAACTTGATACCGAACTGGATACCGAGTCATCACATATGATCAGCATACTTACAGCCTGTCCTATTTCTCACCAACAGACCTACAGTACACTGTCCATTTCCAGCAAATGAAAGGGAACAGTTGGCTATTTGCACATAGTATAGAGATTGCTTTATTTTTTGCTATGTTTTTTGACTCACCCAGTCTCTCCAGTACTACAGTTGCATTGGCTGAAAGTCCTCCAGCAAACACTTGACACATGTAAACTCCTTTATCCTCAGTTCTGACACTCTTCAGTCTGAGAGAGAAGTTTCCTTTGGGGATTTCAGCAGTGAAGAACTCAACTCTGTCTCTGTATCGCTCATCTGATGAATCTGATAAAGTCTTGTTGTTTTGGTAGAGCAGAACCAGAATATCTTCATCTTCATCTGTTTTCTTCCATGAAACCTCTTCAATGTGTTCAGGTGTGATGTGAGAGTCTACAGAGCAGTTCAGAGTCACGTCCTCACCCACAGACGCAGATATGGAGCGACTCGATCCTGATACTAGCAAACGCTCTGGAATAATAAAATAGAATAAAACTGAAATAGGAGCTTAAAATATTTTTTATGATTAACAAAATTAGGTTTTTACTCACCAACATCTTTTATTTGAACCACAGTTTCTCCAGAATCCTGCTGACTGTAAACTGTACAGGTGTATCGTCCCTCATCTTCAGCTGTCAGATTGTCCAGATGGAGGGAGAAGTTTCCATGTTGAATCTGATCAGTAAAGAAATGAGCTCTATCATGATAATCCTGCTGCTGGGACTCTGCTCGACTCTCACCATCTTGATACAGATGAACCAGAGTCTCTGAGTCTGTTCTTCTCCATTCCACCTCCAGACCCTCCATTAGTAAGAGTTCATCAACATAACAGGGCAAAACTACCGAAGATCCCAGAGGAGCAACCAGAGGACCAGAGGGACCACGCACAACGAAGCCTATGAATAGACAAACTGATTAATGTATAAAATGGGGAGGAAAAACACGAATGCTAATTTTAAGTACATATGATAATACCTACCATCAGCGAACAGCAGAAGTACAGACATAAAAATACACCCAGTGGCCATCATGTATAAAAAAAAATCATAGCTATAATAAATTATCATGCAAAAGAGCTTTTTTATCAGCAGGAATTCATATGAAAAGCCTTAAAGTCTGAAGACGTCCTTGTAGTTTCGCTTTTTTAATCAGAAATTGCCACAACAAAATCTTCTGTTGCCCCACCATCACACTGTTGACTTTCGTTTACACTAAAACGACGACTTTCATTCTGAGATTCGCACGCACACTTAACTGCACGAACATACAAACTTTGTTTTAAAATGTGTCTTCCATGTATTAGAATTTCATAAGTGTGTGCCACAGTAGACGGTTCGGATCATAATGTCATTGTTTGTTTCTTTCAATAAACACAAGAAATAAAATATGAGCTTTAAAATCTATTTATCAATTCTATCATTCGATAGTAGGCTATCATACGCAAAATTTATGCAAACATGGATGGCCTTTTTAAACACCTGGTGCGTTAACTGTACATAATACAGACACAAATTACTACAGAATAACTATGGTCAAAGTTTGCAGTACAGTTACGCACACTAATGTCAGTATATTTTTACGGAGTGTCTATTTACACTAAGTGCAAATAGTCCACTTGTTGGCAAAGTCTATTTACACTAACTCCGCCCGCCAACGTGTGTTTGGGATAGTCAACATTGCAAAAAAACGCCTCTTTCACATCAGGTTCATTGGTGTAAATGGTTATACGCGTGCTCTTTGGCGTAAACGACCCGAGCTCGGTAATGCCTTTTGCCGAACTTTTTGTCTCCCTTTTCAAATTTCATATCGCATCGGAAAGGCATTTATTTTCAATAAAAATGAAGGAAATAATCAAAAAGTTGAAAACTAAGTATCGGGTAGGGTTAGGGTAGGTGTAGGGAGGGCTTTATTGTCCCAAAAAGGTGGCATCCATTTAATAATTTGAATTAAAACTATAATTTACACTCAATACGTTATTATAGCATACTGTTTTATAATTTACTACAATACTGAGGTGCAGATAGTTGCCACTATTTGCTATAAGTAGAATAAATAGCAGAAAATCTTGCTATTTTAACATAGAATCTATAGCTATTTGCACTTTGTGTAAATAGCATATTGTTAAAAAATACTGCTATTTTCACATAGTGTAAATAGAATCCATTGCTATTTGCACTTAGTGTAGGCTAAATTGTATCTGGGTCATTCTTCAATTGGGGTGGCAAATGAGAGGCAGAATTTGAAAAATAATGCTTGTTTGTTTTTTTTCTAATAAAATATATTGCTATGCATTTAAAATTAGTTTAATATGCTATATCCATTAAAATGAAAGCTTAAGAACATTTTGATTTTTAAATAATTTCAATCAAACACTGGTGACAGCCACTTATGTCTATGTCATTTTGAAGTAACACCTTTTAACACCACAGACTTTATATTGCAAGTTACTATAGGCTCTGTGGTGTTACCAGAAAAGACAGTAACACCACATACAAATCAGCCTAAATCCAGACTTTTCTAAAATGGAGGCTGCCATCATGATGAATTCAAGATCAGGGGACATTTTGGAAATATTAATAAGTATGTATTTATCAAAAGTTTGATTAAAATATGTAAAATCTGCAAGTTATCAACATAGACACTAATAAAGTGCGGCACATGAAATTGTCACACAAATTTAGCTAAACTTAAGAAAATTAATAAGAAAGAATGTACTCCCCATGCACCCCTCAGATCAGCCAGCACCTGCAGTGACCTTTACACACAGGAAGTAGTCCAAATAGATTTCCCCCTTTTCTTAAAGGGGCAAAATCCTTTGTGGTAACACCACAGACATGAATTTGGGGGACACAACTTTTTTCTTAAATATAACAAAATATGTATTTTTTTAAAACAATTTAATAAAATTGTACATGTTAAATAAAATCTATATTCACATTATAACCACTTTATTTGTGTTAAAAATGTTATATTGTTGCAATTACATTCCATGATACCTCTCTAAGGTATGGTGGGAACATGCATATTTTGTTACAAATGCAATCTCTCAAACTCAATTAAATATGTATTTTAAAACAAAAATGTAACTATTAATAGTGCACAAATTGTGTTTACCCTACAGAATACAAACATGCAAACATTTTATAATTTATTGGTATTTAAAGTTTATTTCAACTGTTGTAAAGTAGAGGGACACCACTTGCCACCACAACTGAAGAATGACCCATCTATCGTTAAGAAAATATGCTATTTGCACTTAGTGGAAATAGCCGCTGCCAAGAAAATATGCTATTTTCACTTAGTGTAAATAGCATCTATTGCTATTTGCACTTAGTATAAATAGCCTCTATTGCCATATTTTGATGCTTGCACGGAATCCAACTTGCTCACATGAAGAGGAGAAAGACAGGATATCAGAATCCACAGAAGAAACGCGCTGTGCAAAAGTCAAATTCGATAGTTTCATCATACCGAGAAAAGGTGGTGGCACTCCTACTTCTTCTGCTGTTTCCTGTTTGCATGATTGTTTTGCATTTAAACTGGCCCACTTGTTTAGCCACCATATCTCTGTATTTTTCTTAACCACTAAATGGTACAAACCCATCGCTGGAATAATGTTTACAAGCGTGATGGTTTTTAATGTAAATTATGAGGTAACTGTTTTCTTTCAGTTTAAACGTTTTGCTCTGCTGATGTGTTTGTGTGATTTATGCCAATGCATTTTCATTTTGTATCATATCTCTTTAACAGTTCAGACTTCTGCCATTGTTGGAGCTGCTTCAATACAGATTTGTGGTAAATAAGGATCACTGTCTGTACAATATGTTGTGTTCAATCATTTGACTCACATGAACTTCTTTTCATGTAGGGACAAGAGAACATACAACCTCAAGCAGCAATTACAGCACAAAGCTGTGATTGAGTGGTTTTATGCTTTAAAGTTTGGTGGCCGAGAGAGCTCAACACACTGCAAATGAAAAAAAAAAGCATGCAAATAGAAAAAAAGAATAGGAAATTAAGCAAGCATCTTCATCCATTTGACAACACGTGCTGCAAATACTCACGATAATATAGAAACGCACTGCAAATACTCACAGCTCAACCAAATAACAGAAACACCCTGCTAATACTCACAACACAAATACAGAAACGCTCTGTAAATACTTGCAACACAAATACATAAACATGCTGCAAATACAGAAGGGCGCTGTATACTCACAACACAACCAAATACAGAAACCATGGTAAGGTATGTTGGGGTCCCCTTGAAACATTTCTCTTACGAAAATTAACCATGGTTTTATTATAGTAAAAGTGTATTAACCATGGTTTGACTACCATTTGTTTAAAGGTTAAACTATGGTTAGTGTAACAAAACTATGGTTAATTTATGGTTACCATGGTTTAACTATAACTAACCATGTTTTTTTTTTGGCTTTTATTTGTAGTAAAACCATGGTTAATTTTCATAAGTGTTCCTTGTGGTCTGTGCTAACGTTACTTGCAACCTGTTTCTGTATGCTATTTGGTTGTGTTGTGCGTATTTGCAGCGTGTTTCTGTAGGCCTATTTGATTATGTTGTGAGTATTTGCAGTCTGTTTATGTGTTTGGTTGTGTTATTTGCAGCGTATTTCTGTATTTGTTTGTGTTGTGACTATTTGCAGGGTATTTCTGTATTTGGTTGTGTTGCGAGTATTTGGAGTACATGTGTTTTTGTTTTATTTGCGGTACATTTGCTGGTGTTTTTTTTTTCCATTTGCATGTGTTTTCTTAAGTTGCAGCACATTGAGCTCTCTTGGCCACTATATTCAAGGCTCTATTTAAAACTAATTTTATCCAGCACCTGGGGCTGTTGGAGGAGAAGCTTACTGGTTAGATTATCAATCTATCACAGTTGTACTATTGCACAGTAGCTTATAATTTTGACCAGCAGTTGGAACTGTCACCATGTTTGCATTGTACAGGGCATGATTATTATTAGTAGTAATGGTAGTACCTTTTATTATCCCCTTAGGAAATTCTGTTGCAGTGGGTTTCAGCATGCATTTCACATAGAAAAACAATACAACAAATCAACAAAAAGACATAAAATATACGTTTAAAAAAGCTATCTTTCATTTAAACATTTCACTGCTTGCGGTAAAAAGGATTTCCCCCCCTACTTTTTAAGAATCATTGGCATCCTAAATCTTCGACCTGAAGGCAAAAGTTCAAACTCATCATACAATGGCTGCATAGATGTAATTTTCATAGCTTTACTAAGGCATCTGGTCTGATAAATTAGTTCTAGGCCTATCATAGGGGTGCCAAGTAATTTACTCACAATGTTTTGAATTTTCCTCAGTGAACTCTTTTGTTCCTCTGTAGCATTTCCAAACCAGCAAGTGATACAAAAGGTCAAAACACTTTCAATAAATAAATAAATATAAAACACTTTTAACAATGGAAGGCTTACATTAAATGACACTATATCTGTCACGAATCGGGTCCATGCTATTCCGGACAATCACCACCAGAGGTCACTCACTCACCACATGGACTCTCACACCACTCAGCACACCGTACTGCATTTCCCACAATCCATTGCACTGACGACACGCACCTGATTCCATTGATCACCCAATCACATACACTATTTAAGCACTGGACATTCTCACATCATTGCCCGGTATTGTTAGCGCTGCATTACAAAGCGTTCTTAGTCATAGTCTTAGTCTTGTCTTGTTTTCCTTGCCGTGTCTGACCCTGCCCGTGTTTCCTGGATTAACCCTTCGCCTTGCCGTTTGGACTCTGTTCGCTCCCCGTTTGGATTATTGCTCTCGACTCTGGATTATCTCTCTGCCTTGCCCCTTTGGATACTGTTCGCCGATCGTCGACCCTCGCTTGCTCCACGGATTGCTGTGTCTTACCTCTGCTATACCTGTCTGCTGTTTTATGACCCTGCCTGTTCTGACCATGTTTGTAAATAAAGCTTTGCACTTGGATCCGCACGTCTCACGTCTCGTCAGCCCCGTAACAATATCTTCCTAAGAAAGTATAGCCTTTGCTGACCCTTTTTGTTCACAGCTGCAGTCCACTTATCCCACTTCAATTTATGGTCTAGGACAACCCCAAGATATTTATACTCCTCAGCGGTCTGAATCTGTTCTCCTTTAATAGTGGTCACACTCACTGAGGATTCTTTTCTAAAATCAATACACATTTCTTTAGTTTTTAAAACATTTAACTTAAGATTTGATACATCACACCAAGTGATGAATTAATCTAAAAAGGGTCCATGACTATCCTCATCCCCAGTATCATCTGCAATGTTCTATTAAATACCTCCCTGAACAAGTACTCCTGCAATTATTTGTATACAAAATGAACAATAAGGGTGAGAGGACACAGCCTTGTAGAGAACCAACATTCGTAATTTGATCAGAAAATAAACTGCTTACACACACTCGTTGAATCCTATTACATAAGAAATCCTGCAACCACAAAATCAGTCCTCATCTAGGGAAAAATCTACATATAGTCTTTCAACCAGGACTGATGGCAAGATATGTATGTGTGTGTGTGTGTGTGTGTGTGTGTGCGCGCGCATTTTTGTGATAAATGAGGACATAAATTTGTATAAGGACATGGGTATGACATAGGTATTACAAGGAGAAGGTGACTTATGAGGACATTGCTCCATACATTGCTTCAAAACGCTTATAAATCAAACAGAGTTAGTTTTTTTTTTTTTTTTTTTTTTTTGAGAAAGTAAAAATGCTTTGTAAAATCATTTACTTTTTTAAGAAAGTAAAAATGTTTCCTATAAGGGGTACGTTTAGGTGTAGGGCAATAGCACATACGGTTTGTACAGTATAAAAACCATTACGTCTATGGGATGTCCCCACTTTTCACAAAAACAAACGTTTTTGTTTGTGTGTATGTGTGTGTGTGTGTGTGCGTGTGTGTGTGTGTGTGTGTGTGTGTGTGTGTGTGTGTGTGTGTGTGTGTGTGTGTGTGTGTGTGTGAACAGGGCTGGAGAATACCAGCTGACACGTAACAGGGCGTACATGCTGAGAGTGGATCTGGACTTCAGTGGAAGGAAAGGTTTCGCTCTGTACTCATGCTTCTCTGTGGGTGCTGAAGCTGATGGATATAAACAGCAAATTTCAGGATTCACGGATGGAGGAGCAGGTAGGACACTTTTATTCACAGGATTCATGTACACTTGATCATGCACTTTTGCATCTGTTTTTGTAAGTCCGCTTAAATATGTTTTTATATTGTATTCAATTTGGATGCAGACTCTTCACTGTAATTTTCCAAAAATCTTGGAATTTTTTTAGAATACCAACAAGTATTGTGAGATGTCAGATATGTTGCTCTGATACATTAAATGGGTAAAATGACATTTGGTGAGAGGAAAACCTCTTGTTTATTGTAAAACCTATAGGACTAAGTAGGTATGGGACTATTACATATTATGTTAATCCTGTTAATGATGCTCTTTCTCTCTCTAGGTGACTCTTTGACCTTTCACAACGGTCTGAAGTTCACAACCTTTGACAAGGATCAAGACATCGATGATAATAACTGTGCCAAAATGCGTCTCGGGGTATTTTGGTATAGAGCCACACCTTGTCACTATACAAACCGCAGTGGTGTGTACCTATGGGGAAGAGATGCCACCATTTTCAGTATTGGAAATTCTTGGTACACCTGGGAGAACAGTGTCGCTGTCGGCATGAAAACCATCAGCATTAAGATATGTCTTAAAAATATTAGAGATTCCGGGAGCAAACGTTTGATATTGTTAACCCTGTATGACCATTGAGAAGATTTATGCTTTCTCTTTTAACTGTGCAATAGAATAAATCATGTAAGTCAGAATGACTTGGTAAATCTTTAATAAACCCCAACATTGAAAGCATTATGTCTGTATGGAGATGACTATTTTAACAAAGCAAACCTCAAGAAATTACTAGTTACGGAAGCTTGTATCCACCATGGAATTAATAGAAAATAATAATAATAGCGACTTTTTATCTTACAATTCTGATTTTTTTTCTCAGAATTGCAAGTTCATATCTTACAATTCTGACTCTATAACATGTAATAGCGAGTTTATATCACACAATTCTGACTTTATAACTTGCGATTGTGAGTTAATATCTCACAATTCTGAGAAAAAAAGTCTGAATTGCGAGTTATAAAGTCACAGTTGCGTTATAAAAATGTGCAATTGCAATAAAAATTCAGAATTGCAACATAACACTATCAGCATTATAACATGTAACTGCGACTTTTTTCCTCAGAATTGCTAAATATAAACTCACAACTGTGCATTAAGTCAGAATTGCAAGATTAAGTAGCAATTCTGACTTGAGAGATATAAACTCACAATTGCATGTTATGAAGTCAGAATTCTGAGATAAACTTGCAATTATTTTTAAAAAAAGTCAGTAATTGCACATTATAACTCGCAATTGCGAGTTTATATCTCACAATTTTGATGATTATAACTTGCAATTGCGAAAGAAAAGTGAGAATTATGAGATAAAAAGTCACATTTACCTTTTTTTTAATTTAGTGACGGAAACAAGCTTCTATACCTAGCTAACATGTATTGTGTGTTATTTATTCTTTAACTATATAACATGCTGTGAATATGACTGTAACCATACCTGTCAAGATTTTGGTTCCACATAAATATATACATAATACATAATTATTAATAAAAATAAAAATAAGCATGAATAAGTCACGTTATTATAATAACAAAATAATAATAATTAAATAGTTTCTTTAAAAATAAATATTTTGAGTCCCCCCTCCCTTGCCTCACAGTGCTTTGGTCCACTGGCTGCTTTCCCCCTTTACCTCACCTACACACAAAAGTCCAGTGGGAGAGCACACAGTTCCTCAGTAGTTGTGGAACTGCAGTAAGAGGGCTGTCAAGGCTATTTTATTCACTTTAAAGATTGGATGAACTGATTATTTTCTCTTTAACACAGATGATGCCGAGTCATCATAAGTAAATTATTCATGACAAAAAATGATGATAACCAATGTATTTTTCCATGAGTCCACTAGGTTAGTGATTATAAAGTTACCTAGCTTGTTTGGTAGCTTGTTTAATACCTTAGCTTGTTAGATAGTAAGTAACTCACTACCCACTAACAATAACAGGCGATAAGCCGGTGTGTGAACTGGCTATTATTGTATACCGTTGTGTTTGGTTTTGCTCAATATGATGTTAAGTGGCAGATCAGTGGGCTTGCTGCAGTTGAATATCTATATAAGAGACATCCTCAGTCCCAGACGAAACCTAAAATTCTATGTGGAGCATGCAAGATAATTCAATAATTATAATATGACCGTGTGGTGAACCTGAGTTAGGTTTACAGGTCCGCGATTTATGCCTATGCATACATACACCCAGCATGTTTGGAAAAATTTAAAGGTTTTTTTTGTTTGTTTTGTTTAATGATGACAATATTTTAAACACTTTTTCCTTATCTTATAAATGTGTGATTTGGGTTATTATATCGAGGATCATTATTTAAAGGATGCTGGTTTCATTATAAATGTTATTTTATTTTTATGTAAATTTCACATTCATGAATGCAAATTTACAAAGGGCAAAAGTCTTTTTATGGTGCTTGAAAAGGATATTAAAATGTACACAGTAGGTGTGATGTCGAAATATAAAAATAGTAAAGCTACTAAAACATTTGCTATGTTCTTCCTTTAACATTTTCACATAAAAAGACCGATTAATCCTGCTTACTTGCACAGTACATCTTCTGTATTAAAATTACACTATGGAAATGTACAATGTATATATTTTATTGTATAATATAACTGACTTTTATGTACCTTCTCTTGTTTTCTTTTCCCCCTGATTTCTTGTCCCACTTGAGACTAATATTATTTGTCATAAATGTGTCCTATTTGAAGATCTGAAGATTTCAGTATTAAGTCTCAGTGTTTCTGGTGGGTTCAGGTTTCAGATTTATTTACACCTAAACAGCTAGACTTTCTGTATTTATTTATTTTTAAAAATCAACATCACATAAATACAAAGTAAAAATGTTGACACAAATGCATCCTGCATATATTTACAGATTTTTTTTTTTTTTTAAATAAACACG
>JAFVLL020010505.1:0-72034 GCA_021397915.2 Tor tambroides
TATATATATATATATATATATTGCATTTACATTATATATACACATTCATTTTTATTTTTAAGTATACATTATTCATTTATTTATATATACACATTTAAAATATTTGTTAAACAGTTATTCATCTAATTTTACAAAATATATAATATTAGTTAATTCATTTCTTTTCATATACATTTATATAAAATATTTTCAACTGGTTTTGATTTATATAGTTTTAATATATATTGATTGATTTATTTTAAATACATTTCTATAAAATATTTTACAAGTAGTTTTGATTTACATAAGTTTATCTATCTATCTATCTATCTAATAGATTTTGTTGCTTTCTTTCATAAACATTTGTGTAATTTTTAATGAGTTTTGATTTTAGTTTTAATATGGCATGATCAATTGTAACATTTTTGTGATTTTTTTTAAAATTAGTTTTGATTTGCATTATTTAATGATTTAAAAGTGTAAATATATATTTATTAGAAATTATTTATTATATATAATCTATCTATCTTCTAATATTTTTTCAAAATATACATTTTTATAGATTTTCATAAACATTTGATTTTTTTTTGTTTTTAATTAGTTATATATATATATATATATATGTGTGTGTGTGTGTGTTTTATAAATAATAGATTATATCATTTATAGAAATATTGACAATAAGTTTATTTGTCTCTGCAATTGTATTGTTTTTTTCTTCAGTTAAGTGTATTATGTACATCTTCAATACAGATAAAAAAAAGTTTAGTATGAAAACTTACTCCACCCAGTTGCAGAGTGAGCTGCCCTAAGAACTCCTGAACCATCGCCATCCTGGACTTCCTGTGGAGAGCAGCCACACCTATTGATTTCCATGATATTTTGCTTTATGCGTCTGATATCTACCATACTGCAAATTGAACGAGCATCTGATTTACATTGGTTTTCTGCAGCCTAAAGTGCACCGAGAGCACTCTCAGCTTTCAGAGGAGACTCTGAGCGTCCGTCACATGCTTCACAGAGTTATGTAATGCAGAACTGCAGAGGGCATGTCAGTTCAGAGAACAGCACTCTATTGCCCCATCATGAGTTCAGAAAAACTTAGTCACCTCATCCTGCCATAATGAGTCATAAAACAAAGCTAAAATTAAAAAATAGACTGTGAGATGAAATCGATACTGCAAGAAGAGTCATTTCTGGTCAGTTTACTGCTACATTACTGTTCACTTCTAATCAAATCATTAACTTTCAATGCAAAAAACACCCAAATGCTTGTAAATCATGCTAGTTTTACGTATGCTGTGTTGCTGTTGCTAGGTAATTAGACCAAAACAGGAGCAGTAAACAGTCATTTTAAAACCCAGCATCTGGTAAAACCTAAGCAAACAGACACACCCATGAGAAAGCATACTGGGAAAATTCCTTAGAGCATGTGAGACAGATCCATCCATGTCTTTTAAAAAGAGCTTTAAAAAAGTTTAAAAAGAGCCTTTCTTGAGAAATCTGTTGATTTGCATGCAAAATTGCTAATGTTACAAGAAAAGGAGTTTAGTTTAATACAATAAAGGCTATTGTATTTCATACCATACAAAGTTAAAAGAGAACCTTTGTTTGCTTTATAAATGTTGATTTATTTGAATAAAGTGGCTTAATACAGAGGTTTAACAGCTGAAGGAAAAGGATTTGAGCTTACCTTGAGTGATCAGAAGATCTCAGATGCTGTGCAGAAGAATCCCAGCTATGGAGTGTGTGATGGGTGTGGTGGTTAAATAGCAGAGGCGGTCCAGGACACTCTTCTCCCTGCCCACTGAGCTGGAGGTCCCGTCCTGAAGGTGGGCTACACCCCTCTAGGACACGCCCACACACTCTGCCGCATCATCACTGCACCGAGGGGTGGAGCTTCACCATGGGCATTTTTTAAACCTCAGAGTATGAAAGGAAGTAGGAAACTGTGGCTGTGGTTTCAGAAGGGAAATTAAGTATGTGGTATTGAACTATTTGTTAAGTGGTGACTTCGACCTAATCTTAGAGTCTTAAAGGGATCAATCACTCAAAAATGAAAATAAACATTCCGTCGTCATTTACTAACCTTCATATAATTTTAAACTTGTAAAACTTACTTTTGTGGATTTTTTTTTATTTCTAACTAAAACTATTTTAAAAATTATTTGCAGTAATTGAAATTAATTCAATATAAATGAATAACTTGACCTTAAAAACAAATTTCCCCTTACACTGAAGTACTAAAATACTGAACCTAAAAATGAAGTTAAAAAAGCCCTTATCTAGTGAAAAATAAATATTTATTTCATGCTAAGTAGACTGTAAATACATTTACATATTTATGTGCTTAATAAAAAAATACCCTGCAATTGTACTTTTAGTATACTAAACTGTAATAATTAAAGTCTGCTAAATTGGAACAACTAATTTTGTACTTGATGCAATTTAATTGTGTGGAAGCAGTGCTGAAGTCCAACTAAAGATATATTAAAAGTATGTTAGATTGTGCTAAAGTGGAACTGTTGCAAGTATACTTCAGGTACACTTTAAAAATTTAGCATATATTATTCAGACTATTACTCAGATATCATACAATCCTCATCAATAGACATTAAAACACATTTTAGGCTTACTATTGAGAAATGTTCATTGTGCACAAAATAATAGTACTCCAAATAAAGTTTCATTTTAATTTTTACGTCAGCAAGTCTCAAGCGATATCAGTAAATATATTATATACTTAAGGTCATTGCACACTGAGTTCAAAATTCTCGTCCAAAATTTTCGCACGTTAAAAAACAAATACGACCTCACGTTGCGTCAATTACGCTTACACCCTGCCTCCAAAAGTTTCGTCCGTCATAAAAAATTCCAGATCAGTTTTGATTTTCTGCGTCTGCGCATCTATAACAAGCATTTTGATAGGAAAGGATGACGAATACGAAAAAAAAACAAAAAAAAAACGTATACGAAAATTTTGACCTTTAGTACAAAATAAATGTATTTTGAATATATTACTTTTTTAATAAGGTTTGCAACTAAGTGAAACAAGTTTAAATTGAAATGATTAACCTATAACTGAAATAAAAATATATTGGCTAAATAGAAATATTAAAAAATTAACCTAGTAAAAAAACAACAAAAAAAAAACTAAAAATGTAAAAATAAATGCTAATTCAAAATATGAATAAATTCTGTAATGGTATATAGATAATACTAAAATGGCACTGAGTGAATAAAAAGCATATTTTTAAAATGTCTTAGTGTTGTATTGTCCATTCAATGAAAATCAGAGGGGTATAATTAAAATAAACATTAATTAAAAAATGGACCCACCTTATATTAAGTGTCTTTAACTACTACATACTTCCATTTAAATTAATATTTGATGCAATGCACACAATTTGCCCTACACCTATACCTTTAAACCACCCTTAAACCTAACCAGACCACCAAACCTGGCCCTAACCTTAACCATATCCCACCTCAACTGCACAACTGAACACAATAACCAACATGATTATTTAAAAATCATTATTATTATTATTATTATTATTAAAAAAAGAAAGAAACATGAAGCAAATGAATGTTTTCAGATCTAGAAGCAAGTGTGTATGGTGTACAAAAATACCAAAACACCCTTTTTAACCCAAAGGCTGAATGACGGGTCAATGCAGGCCACTACCTGAGCAGAGGTCATTCTCTGGTGGTTTTGCTTCAGTTCATATATTACACTCTAGGCAAGAGCACATGAATTTATGACTCATGCTGTGCTAAACAACTGTGCATATGATATGATTATTTGAAACACACCTGCCAGCAAGGTGAGAGAGGTTTCTTATTAAACCGTAAAATCACTTAGTTTAATAACTTCCTTGATAACTTAAGCTATTGAGGAAGTAACTTTCCTTAATAGCTTAATAACTTCTTCTGCCTTAATAGTGGTAAAACTGAAGTCGTGCTTATCGGTTCCAGTCATCAAATCTTTAAAGGTTATCTCTGATGTTGTTTATGGTTCTGTATTGGAGACTAAAAGTAAAATGAGAAACCTTGGTGTTGATGCCAGTCTTACATTTGATCATTTTGCGCTGTTAAAGTATCTTTTTTTAATCTCAGAAATGTAGCAAGATTGCGTCCTTACATTTTTCTGTAGCTGACAAGTTGATCAGTTTGCTCGTTGTTTACCTGGAGTTTCTAAAAATGTGTAAAGTAGTTTTTATGTTTGACTTGTAGATACAACTGGCATCTTGAATTTTATACTGACATCTGTTGGTGTGGATGTAACATGACAAGCAGAAAGTTTAAATGCAATTGCAGAAAAATCCTATTTACTGATGTATAACTCATGATTCATTTATTCAGCAACTGAAGAAAAAGTGCATAGTATTCAGCTCGTCATGTGATCTCAACTAGGGTTGCAAAAAGTTGGAAAATTTCCAGTAAATTTCGGAAACTTTCTGGGATTTTTGGAATCTTCCTGGAATTTTTGGAAAGTTTCCGGAAATTTACCGGAAATTTTCCACCCCTTTGCAACCCTAATCTCAACATGGCCACCACCATAAGGTGCGACCCGCCTTGTGTAGGCTAAAAAGTGTTTTTAAGCCACTCATTTGACTGAACTCTTCATCTCACGTGAGTTTACATCATGTTAAACATTTAAAACGTGCAAATTCTTAATTTTAAACACTTGCTGTATGTAAACATTAGCATCTAACTAAGTTTACTGCCTTTAATGTCATTATTACCTTCACTTTTAGGTTAATAATTGTTTAAAACTGCTGTGGCAGCTTCTGCATAACATTCTTTGGCACTGTCTTCAACTAAAAACCCTGGCACATTTCTCCTCTTCAGTTGCTCAAAAGTTTTTACTTAATATCAGCTGAAAAGCACACAAAGGCACATGTTGAAAATCCACTGGAATAAGTTGTTCTTTGGCTATTTTTAACATTGGCTTCTAAAGGGATGGACTAATTCTAATCTTGCATTACATTTAGTATTGATAGTACCCTAATTAGAACATAAGGCGGATCTCTAAATACTCCGACACACCCACATCTTTCTCTCAAAAAACGGATAATTTTGTGAGAAAACACACTGGGATGTCCAATGTGAATGTGTGTCACTAACACAATAATTATAACAGATTATATATTAAACAATTATTTATTTATTTTTATTTCCTGCTGAAAAAATGTAAGCTTGCTTTTTAACGGTAAGGAATGTTTCAAAATGTACAAAAAAGTAGTTATACACAACAAGTTATACAAAATATGTTTTAAGTCGTTGTACATAATATCAGGGGTAGTAAGTGCTTTGAAACATAATGAACACAGTAATTACACCAAGAAATGGATTTTTCCAAAATCAAGGATTTCCATCTTTTCCACCTTCACTGGTTTGTGTTTTTTGCTGGTCTTTCATCATCTTAGTTTTCATGTTGTCTCTCCATGCTCTCTTATTTTTGCCTTTTTTACGCTTCTTTGTTGACTGATTCTGATTGGCTGCTTGTGGCGGTTTCACCGTGCTTTTTCCCTGGAGTTGCTTAGGTCCTGTTCCACCTTTTGCCTGTATGAGAAGAAAGTAGAAAGTATGCTTCATAAATCGTGGTATAACACCATTTGCATAGTAGTATCGAAGTTTATCTAAGTAGACTTAAGGTTATTGGTTCAAATCCCAATAGTAGACGTCTCATGAACTGGAGAATTACAGAGACCTCTTGAGTTGTAAATCCACCTCCAATGTCCCAGCATGCCTTAGGACATGCATACATAGTAGGCATGTCTCTACAGCATAATGTGAGCACGGAGCTCAATGGTTTAGACAATCGACACACCTCCCAGGTTCTGGCGTACGTTTTGCTTCAATGAAATTTTAAGTGTCATGTTTCCTCAGGCAGTGCTTCATTCGGGACCAACGCAATGATGTAAGAGAGTTACTGAGTGTAGAGTAGGATGGGTGTGATCTCTTTACGACCTGTCCCGACACATCTCCCAGTCGCAAGAGCCTCAGACCAGTGAATAAGAGAACATCCACAATCCACAATCTAAATTTACTTTAAGTTTTGTAAGTATGAACAGAGTTTGCTATGGCAAGCATCGCTGTGATAACTCAGAAACACCTTAGAAATGAAGTGAAATAAAAGTTAGAAACTACTAAAGATAAGTAACTTTCACCATCAATTGTTACTCAAACAGATTCATAGCATGACAGACAGTCCAGATAGACAGGACGGGTGTGGTAACTCTGTGCAGGAATGTTATTGAGACATCATGGAAAAGCGTCTGACTGTTTATGTTGGCTGTGAGTGTGTGTATGCAAATACCTTTGAGTATATGGTGTATTTCTGAAAACAGATGCTTCTAAGTGCTCAATGGCTCAAATCATTGCTTGAACCAGCAACCTACCAATAACCAAACCTTATAACTCAATACACTACACTCTGGAACTACTGATAAAGGTAAGTTGCAGGCTGAATTCAACCCCAGATTTCCCACATAAGCACCACAGTTAAACATATCTGGAGCTCACATGCGAACCAGCAACTTTAAGTTTACCAACTCTGAACTAAATATACACCCCACCACACCACTTGGAAATACTAGATAAAAGGTATGTTGCAGGTTAAATTCAAACACAAATTTTCCACATGAGCACCATGGTTCAATCATCTGGAGCAGGGGTTTTCAAACTGTGGGTCGCGACCCACTTGTGGGTCCCACAGAGGGACAAGGTGGGTCGCACAAAGCCACTTGGCGGCAGCTAAATGACACACACTCAGTTCCTTGGGCTGGACGATATACAAAGATTAATTATGAATTGCGATATTGCTCAGTGCGATTTTCGAATCGCAAAGGCCGGGATTTAAAACATGCGTTGCGTGTTTTGAAGCGCGGGCGCGCACGAGTTGTAATAACAGTGAGGGTCTCAGAGCGACGGTTCATTATTAAAATGCTCGGTCCGCATTATTAATGAGAAGAAACTCGCTCACTTCACTGCACTGTGTTCTGCATGAGATTGCATAATACCGGAAATTTCAAATGTTGCGAAAACTGTTTCAGGTAGGCTACGTTCATTCATTTCTATCATCTGTTTGAACTCGGCGTTGTATCTTTCCGAGAGATGTAAAGAGTTTGTTGCTTTCGTTCCTTCATATGCATTTAATCCATAAACTAAAGCATTTCACATGTACGGGTTGAGCGGGGCACAAATGCGGGGTTAACACTATTCAAACATTTCCACATGCTAGCATAACAGAATTGACAAAATTTCCTATTATTTCCTTGCCATATCATCACTATATAGAGAAAAAAATGTGCCAAAGTTAAAAAATCTTTTGAAGATATAGCTGAACATTTATTTAACCACTGCAAAAAAAGTACATTTCTGGCTGAAGTAAATTTGTCATCTCGGTTTTTAGTGTTTATTTAAAATGAGACACATCTGTTTATTTATTTATTTATTTTTTACAATTATTTCACAATTATTTTAATCTCCAAACTGTTTGAGATAATTCTGTTTCGCTTCTTATGCTTCGCTAAAAAAAAATAAAAAATAAAAAGTGTTGGGTTGTGAGGGCATTTTTTTTAACAACACTCGCAGCGCGGATTATAGTTAATAGCCGCACCAGAGTGAGCGTGTTTTCGAGGTTTTATGGACATATTTCATAGACTCATTAACGTCTGTAAATGAAGAAATTAAAACGTAAATATTAGTAGTGAAAGTTTACAGTGGTACTAGCCTATAAAATAAAATGGTTATTTTTCTTAAATACTTAATTTCTGCCATATTATGCTTTTAATTAAGATTAAGCTTATAGAAATGCCAATTGTTTTTTTTTATCTCAAATATTTTGGTGGGTCTTGAAATAGATTATACTTGTCTAGGTGGGTCGTGGAATGGAAAAGTTTGGGAACCCCTGATCTGGAGCACACACGTGAACCAGGAACCTTCCATTTACACTCCACTACACCACACAACACAACCTGGAAATACTGGATAAAAGGAAAGTTGCAAGCTAAATTCAAACACAAATTTCCCAAATAAGCACCACGGTTCAACCGTCTGGAGCACACACGTGAACCACCAGTAGGGATGTAACGATTAACCGCGAGCAGGTTGAAAATCGATTCATATATGTGACGATTCAGATTGGTTGAGATGCTAAACAAATTGTGATTCAATTAGGGCTATGAGTTTATGTGAATTTATGTATGAGGGGAACTTACTGTCTTTAGAAATGTTTAGATGGTATTTTTTCTTTTCATCTAATTTAGATTATAAACTGCTCATGTTGCATGTATGCAGCATCTTTGTTTGGATCATGATTAAAATGCAGTGGTTGCCTCTAATTTTAAATGGAAAGAGCACAGACAAAGCCTTATTTTGTTTATATGAAGAGATTTCTTTTATTTGTGTTACTTAGTTGATTTGGAGCTTGTTTTAAAATTTCAATTTAGTTTTGTTATTTACATTTACATTATATTTACATTTTGTTATTTAGCAGAGGCTTTTATCCAAAGTGACTTACAAATGAGGAGAATAGAAGCAATCAAAACCAACAAAAGAGCAATAATATGCAAGTGCTATATTAGTATATTATTATAGTGTTATATTTCAATTTCACAAAGAAACGTGCTGCATTTTGTCCAAGCAATAATAAAAGGACACATTTAATTTATAATTTGTCTTAAATCTCATTTTGTAAAAAAAACAAAAACAAAATTGTGAATCAAATCGAATCGTGAACTCAAAATCGTGAATCGAATCGTGAGTTGAGTGAATCATTACATTCCTAACCACCAGCCTTTCACTTACCAACTTTAAGCTAAAATCAACACACCACACCACCAGGAAATACTGGATGAAAGGTAAATTCAAACCAATATTTCTCACATAAGCACCACAGTTCAACATGTCTGGAGCACACATGCGAACCAGCAACCTTCCATTTACCAATTCTGAGGTACAATCACTACACCACATCACCTGGAAATACTATATAAAAGGTATGTTGCAGGCTAAATTCAAACTCAAATTTTCAACAAGCACCACAGTTCAACATGTCTGGAAAACACATGTAAACCAGCAATCTTCCATTTACCAACTCTGAGCTATAACCACTACACCACACCACAAGGAAATACTGGATAAAGGTTAAGTTGCAGGCTAAATTCAAACTCAAATTTCCAACATAAGCACCACAGTTCAACATGTCTGGAGCACACATTTGCAAACTAGCAACCTTTCATTTGCCAACTTTTAACTACTACCACTACACCACACCACGCCACACCACTTCTGGAAATACTGTATAAAGGTATACTGCAGGCTAAATTCGAACCCAATTTTCCCAAATAAGCACCAAAGTTTAACATGTCTGGAGCACACATCCAAACCTTTAGGCTATATTTCAAAACGAAAAAATGGTCATACCTGAGGGGGTGGACGTGGGGGGAAGGTGCAGGGCGGCCTGCCGTGTTTCTGGTGAAATGGCAGGACGTACGAGGGGTCCAGGGGAACCCAGGGAATCCCTGGAGACACAGCTGGGGGTCCGCAGTGTGCGTGCTGCAGGTGGTACACCCCACGAGCAGCCTTGGTCTCATCACTAGCTTTAAAGATGGTTATGAAACCCTCACGAGGTTTGTGGACTAACAGGTATCGTCCTTCCTGTAATCTGGGGCAGGTGTTAAAAGAGATCTTTATTAAATTACAGCACTGCAACAGCTGAAAGGAAATTTGTAGCTGATGACGCAAGCTTTCAAACGCAAACAACGAAAAGGTCACATCCTTACAAATACTGAACTACAGGCTCAATACCAACAGCTTACATAATACCATTTTTAATGTTAAAATGCTTTTGCATGTCCAAGCTTAATATGCAGAATTACACACTTTTCAAAACAGATTGAAAGACTGATTTCACAATAGGAAATGCAAATCTCGCTGAGGGTAAAGTAACAATTTTAAATAGATCTAAAAGGTGAAAGAAACTCACAATGAGACTTTTTTCAGTAAGTGGTAGAGAGTGTTTAAACATCTAGTTGGCCTGGAAAATAAATATTGAATCACATTAAATTACATTAAAACTTGACACAAGAGATAGAATATTAATCTAATTAATTACTATAAATTCATATTTAAAATACAAATACATTTTAAAATTAATAAATAATTATATAAATTATTAAAAAAAATACAAATAATTATACATAAATATTATTCCATTAGAGAATCTGTGAGAATTTTATTTTTAATTTTTAATTGTTTTATTTAAACAATTAAAAATGGACTTTATATAGAGATTCACTCACTTGAAGTCACAGGTGACGTTCTGAATCCAGTCGTCGGGCAACATCTGCATCTGCGCCACTTCTGATGTGTGTGCATTGATGCGATCTACACAAATATCAAACAGTTTGTGAACAACTAGCCTTTAAATGCACATACTACATTATTGCCTATTTTCTTTTTTTTTGCAAGTCTTTAATCTCATCTGATAATACTTCCATTCATTTTCCGTAACGGCTGGTTAAGCTACATTTCTATTTAACAGTCAATAGCTAAAGAAGTTAAAGTCTGCAGAGCCTTAAACCAGCACACAGTCTGAAGAACATCTAAATCTGTGTCAACATGTGATGCAGAGCAAAAGGACACGCATTGACCTACAACACAAACTCAAGCTGTGAGAAACACTGTGAATGTTGCAATAATCGTTCACACGTTGTGTCTGTCTATTGTATCTGTGCCTTGTAATATTTCACACTGGTGGTGTCATTCTGAGTTCATGGCAGAAGAAAATGATCTCCACACCCATACTTGTTCATCTGTGTATGGGAAATGCTGCTCTAGGCCAAAGAACACAAAACGCTTCGGGTCTTAAAGTCTCAATAATGAGCTGACGAGTTGAATCGAGTGTGTTAGATAAGGGAGATACGTTCTTTTGAAAACATATTCTTAAATATAACAAATACTTACATGCATACACAGTTTTAAGGCAGCTTTAATTGCCTTTTTGGTAACTTTATGACGTAACTGACGACATAACTACAGCATTGCACGGTCATAGTTTCTTTTGCGCTTTGATATGAATTGATACAGGCTACAGCGCGCGCCGGTGCATTTGCGCGTGCAATTGAAGAGCACTCGCTATGAGCACAGTACCATTTCCGTGCTTGCTTGAGACGGAAGCAGCAGTTGTGAGTGGGGTGGCCAATCGTAGCTCTGCCCATGCGTTAAATATTTTTAACGCATTAAATCGAAAGAAATAATCGCCTGCGTTAACATGCTAATTTTGATAGCACTAGTAATAATATTCCACAATCTTACTATTTTACTGTAATTTTAATAAACTAAACACAGCATAGGTGAGCATTATAGACTTCCTTCAAAAACAACAACAACAAATCTTATATAAAGTCGTACTTATATTATTTAGTGACTTATTGCTCTAATCTGCCTCAGTAAAATGCTCAGTTAGAAAGTTCTCTTGAACCTTGTAAAAATATGTCCAGACTGTGAAGATTCCAGCCCATTCTGTTATCAGTAGAGCTGGATCCTGGACTAGATCCAGACAAGACTAGAGTCCTTTAATAAGCCTAGAAGAATCTCTAAAGCAAACGATACACCGAGAGCAAGGCTGTTCTGCATTCTTCTGTGATTTGGAGGTATTTTCACTTGCAGGCACAGACTGCTGTCAGGCACATTGTGGGCATTCTTAAAATCACTGTCAGTGTTATAGGCTTCCTCGAAGTGGATAGAAAATGTCAGGCTCCAAATTCTCCAAACTTTAGCAGTCTGTTCAGCAGAAAAGGAGTCTCCTTTGCTCTTTCTCTCATAATGGAGAAACCCAAGTAGCCCTAC
This sequence comes from Tor tambroides, assembly GCA_021397915.2. Lineage (NCBI taxonomy): Eukaryota > Metazoa > Chordata > Actinopteri > Cypriniformes > Cyprinidae > Tor > Tor tambroides. The sequence continues at coordinate 11,842 of JAFVLL020010505.1, forward strand.
ACCCACAGCGATATGTCACACATGCGGTTACATTCTTCTGCAGCCCTTTGAAAGTTGAAATGTTAGTCACTACGGCAACCCTGACTCAAAACAGTGAGTCATGCATCATGAGAGAGGCATGCTGGGAGTTTACGGGAAGTTCACTTTTGTGCTGATTCCCCTTGTTAACAAAGCTAACACTCCAGATACAACATGGATAGTTCAGGTTGTCTGAATTTGCTTCATAAAAAAATAAATATATATATATATATATATATATATATATAATTCGATTTGTGGTTTGCATTTAAGTGACATAAAAAAGGTGTTGTTGGTTTTTTTGATCAGAGGAAGCCAATGTAGCAAAAAGTAGATTCAAGCAAAAAGCAAAATGCAATAAAATTGTAGTAAGAAAGTTATTTATACCCTTTTTTTTTTAACATTTTTTTAATATAAGACATTATTATAAAACAAAAAATAATGTTTAATATTATTATTATTAACATTAAATAATTTTATTATAAAAATTTATCAAAATCTTATTATAAAAAAATCTTAATTCTCATTTTCATTAATATGAACCAATATAACAAAGCATGAAAAATGTTTTAATTTGATAATGCAAATGAATCGCTGATTCAAGTAGAAATTGATTTATCAGGTTTTTTTTTTACCTACATATATTTTTACTACATTTTCAAGGATGAAAAATGCTTTGATTCAATGATTTGTTTGTATAAATAATCAAATTAGTTGAATTAGTTATGAATTGATTCATCAAAATTTTGACCTACATATATTTTTATGGAAACATTTTACAGCACAAATATTGCTTTAATTTGAATCAATAATGCAAATGAATCACTGAATCTTTTATGAATTGGTGCATTGAAATTTATGCAGTAAATATGTAGTACTTAAGAAAATTATTTATACACTTTTTAAAAATATACATTTTTAATTTAAAGCATTATTATAAAAACAAAACAATATATTTTTAATATTATTAATATTAAATGAATATATTATAAAAATGAATTGAAATCATCTTCTTATAAAAAAAATCTTAATTATCCAATATCATTTGATATGAACAAAGCATTTGATATCGCAAATGAATCGCTGATTCAGTTACCAACCTATTTTTACACCATTTTCAAGAATCAAAAATGCTTTGATTCTATGATTTGTTTGCATTAATCAAATCAAATTAGTTGAATCTAAATTTACAACACTTTACAGCATGAATGTTAAAAATGTTAAATATGTTATAAACATTCAAATTTTCAGTTTATTTTTTTTAAATCAAAAATTTGACTTGCTAATGCAAATGAATTATTAAATCAGTTATTTATGAATTTATGAACTGAACTGACGTTATTAAAAGCCCATTGATTTTTTTTCATGTGACTGCAGGTCATGTGAATCTGATCTTTTTTTAAAAGCTCTAACACTATAGATATTTTCTTCTCCATATCAAGTGAATCTGATTTGATCAAACAGATTCGTGACAGAATAACAGCAGATTCCCTATAAAAATGCATAACATCTCATGAAAGCTAAAGAGAAAGAAAACACATTTCATCAGGTCTCTTACTTATGAAGGACACGGTACTGGAGTGCAGAAGTTTCTCAGCCCACAGCTGACAGGCCTCAGTGTGGGTCAGACTCTCGGCTCCGTAGCACAGCTGATACTCCAGCTTGGGTAAAACATGCACCGGGACGGCCTGGATGAGAGCACACTCGATCATTACCCACTCAAACAGCAGTTCTGAGTCACTGTGCTCTATAAACACATGCAGAAGAGTACATCCTGTGCTGATTTTTTTTCAGTGCAAAACCTACAGTTGAGAACCATTGACTGGAAAGAGTCTGTTGATACACTGATAAGACTGAAATGTCGACTCTACAGCTTTGCGCAGGAATGCAGAGTGTTTAAAGAAAGGGTGTGGTGGACATTACTCAACCCTAGTTAAAATATAAAGATTAATGCTTGGCATATTGACATACTGACTCAAATCCTATAAAGGCTTGCTAAAAATCACTGACAATGATAACTTATAATGATAATAAGATGCATTGTGAGTGTTTACACAAGACGTGATGAGTTTAATGATGTTTGAAATCTCTCATTCGAGACTCTTGGGGCGTATACTTAAACCAGGGCCAAAATAATCAACATTTTATCTAAAGGATCATTGCGTTTGTGTCCAGCTCACCCTGAAGGTTTCTTTGTCGTGTCTGGGGTGAGCGATGTCCACACTGCTGCGCACCATGAGCAGAACGTCCAGCAGGCTGTAGAGTTTGTACAGAACGCTGCCCTCTGCTGGAGGATCATAGTCCATCTCATCCTCAGCACTGACCTGAAGATCCTCCTTCAGAAGACCTGCCATAGATGCATAAACATTTTTGAGCAAGTAATGCTAAAAATATAAAATATGGCCCCGTTAGTGTCATAGTAATATTATTAAATGCTAGTATTATCTGATTTTTTCCCCTTAACATGTGACACAGCTCTGTTTTTTTGAATGCTAGTGTGAATAGAAAAAATCAAAAGTTGATTTGACACACTGAACCGGATATTTGAAATTATTTCAAAACATAATAATAATTATAATTATAATAATCATAATAATGGACTTAATCTTGCATATACATTTGTTACACACTGTTTTAAAATGAAAATGTATATTATAAATCACTTGAAATTTATATATATGTATATATATATATAAATTTGCTAAACATATCTTTATTGCCAAAATATTATATTTAAACATTTAATTTAATATTTAAATATAATAATTGATAATTAATAACATTTAAACCTCCAATATTAAAAACATTAATAAAATAGAACATTTAAAAATAAAATATATAATAAAATATATTATTTGTAATAATACAATTATTGTGATTCATCATATATATGAATTAAAGAACATGTAATTTAAAGGGGAATTAATTAAAAAACCTACAGCAATAATAATAATAATAATAATAATAATACCATAATAATAGTCACTAAATAACTTATCAATTTTTTGGGAGTTTTTGGAGATCGTCATCTCAATAATGTCAGTGATATTTGATTGTTCTTGTGCTTTAGTGATAATTAAATATGATCATGATAGTTAAATATGATCATACAAAGTGAATGACCTGACTTGTTACAGTTACTGAATTTGTCAAGTTACATTTATGTGTTAAAATTCTGAAAAAATCAATTTACGTTTTTACTTAAATTATAAAATTACATAAATTGAAATACTGTACATTTAAATAATATTTCAGACGTTTGGATAACCTCACAAAAACAACTGAGCATGATTTTTGCCTCTGAGATGGTGTTTTGAGCACTAACGTTTTCTTTGAGTGGCTACCAGCACAGGAACGTCAGCAGGCAGTGTGGAGTCCTCTTCCTGTCCCTCTCTGGACTCCAGATACGACGTCACACACTGTTTGACCAGTGAGTGGGTTTTAGCTTCTGGAGGTTTGTCTTCTGGGACATGGGCTTTCACAGGCTCCTGGTTCTTGCTGGGGGTGGATTTCAGCATGGCATCCTGCATCTTCAAAATCTGTCCGAGCTGATCGCACTCGCCGGATATTCGGGGTCTTTTGATGCCCTTCTTTGTTCCTTTGCCCGGAGGGTTTGCAGAGCCTGGCGTGGCTGGGTCGGGTGTTTGTGGGGAGGGCACCTCTGCTGCTGTCACCTGGGTTTGAGTTCTCTGTGGGGAGAAAATGTCATCTATGACTAGTCGTTCTTCATCAGAATCCAAATCCTTGTCCGTCTTGTCTTCCAGCTTATGTCTGGCCCGCTTGGTGGGAGGACACTGAGCAGAAGACATTTCTATCTTCTCGTTTGCATCTTCACTCACACTTTCCTTCTCTGAAACGGCAGTTTTATTCAGCGTACCGTCTCCCTCATCAGCCAAAGTGTCGGTTTCTCCTTGGACCTTGGGCGCGGTCAACTCAAGGGGTTCTGTGGGAGCGTCTTGAGATGCTGAGGTGAGTTTTGTTGTACCTACAGAGTCTGTCGGTTTCTTGAGGCTTGGGATATGTTGAGATGGAGTTGCGGTTGGATTTGTAGAAGCTGTTTTTGGTTCATTCTGTTCCTTCACTTTCTTGCTGGGCTTGTAGGACTCTCCAAATGACTCCAGGTCTGTTAGATCAGTCCCAAAATCCATACCAGCATCATCAAATGCTGCCAAACTCCTGGAGATCTTGTCCTGGGCACAGTAAAGAAATAAATAAAATAAATAACATTTACAATTTTTATATTTTAAATATTTCTCTTATAACTCAGTTATTTGGATTTACTTTACATTTATCTATTTATCAGACACTTTCCTGAATAATAACATAATATACAGATATATAATATAAAACAGTTGTATAATTGTACAATATAATATAAAATATAATAAGCACACATAATATAATAAACACACATAATACTTTTTTGTTCTTCACACAAACATTCATTCCCGGTCAAACGTTTGGAAGAATTAAGGGTTTTTAAACGTTTTTGAAAAAGTCTCTTATGCTCACCAAGCTTGCATTTACTTGATGAATAATAAAAACAGCAATATTGTAAAATTTTATTACAATTTAAAAGAAGTCTTGTGTTTTAAAATGTAATTTATTCCTGTGATTCAAATTTGATTTTCAGCAGCCATTACTCCAGTCTTCAGTGTCACATGATGCTTCAGAAATCATAAAACAAATTTATTCCAAAATTGACCACTAGTGTTTGTTTAATAATACATTAATAAACAGATATATGAATAAATATCATAATATATTATTATAATTACACTAGAAATAAATAATTTAAAAAATAAATAAATAAATAAAATTGTATATATATATATATATATATATATATATATTAGTGCTGTCAAACGATTAATCGCGATTAATCGCATTCAAAATAAAAGATTTTGTTTACATAATATATGTCTGTGTACTGTGTATATTAATTATGTATATATAAATACAAGCACATGCATGCATGTATTTTGTGGGAACATTTCAGTTGCGTTGCTGTCTATGGAGGGTCAGAGAGCTCTCCGATTTCATCAAAAACATCTTAATTTGTGTTCCGAAGATGAACGAAGGTCTTACAGGTTTGGAACGACATGAGGGTGAGTAATTCATGACAGAATTTTCATTTTAGGGTGAACTAACCCTTTAAGTTTCATTTCATTTATTTAAAAAAAAAAAAAAAAACATTACAGGGATCACCAAAAATAAATAAATTCTGTCATCATTTACTCACCCTCATGTTGTTTCAAACCCGTAAGACCTTCGTTCATCTTCAGAACACAAATTAAGATGTTTTTGACTTACTTTCTTTTGCGAAACATAAAAGAAGGTATTTTGAATAGCCTACTGTTGGTAACTAAGCTGTTTTGGTCACTAGTGACTTTCATTGCATGAACAAAAAATACTGAGATGTTTGTCGAATTATGTTCTTTTATGTTCCATACTTTATGTTAGGCCATTGTAGTCTAAACATTTAACACAATAATAGCTTTCAATTATCTTTTGGGGGTATTTTCACAGCCACATTTAGTTTGCGATTAATTAGATTAATTAATCACAGCACCTTGTAATTAACTAATTCAAAATTTTAATCGACTGACAGCCCTAATATATATATGTATATATACATATACATATCACACCATCACAGACAGGCTACTTACAGTGTGAACTGAAGTTGCTTTTTTAGCTGGAGGAACCATATTTGACACGGTCTCATAGTCTACAGCAAGTTGGGTGTTTTCTGCGATGACTTTTTTGTCTAGCATGTCTATTTTACCCTGAGGAGAAAATACAGTAGAGATAGATATAACAAACAACAGTATATCACACATTCAAGATAATAAAACAAAATAAATAAAGAAAACTAAGTACCATAGCAAGAAGCTGTTTCTCAAAGTTGAGAGAGAGTTCACCCACAAACTTTACACTGGTCAGACTAGTGATCTCTTGAATGCTGTAAACCTGTGGGTAACTCTTCACATGTTCCAGACAGGCTGCAAAATATTCCTGTTAGGGAAAACACACAAAATCAATTAAATGAATAACATACAAATGTATTTTATTATAAAAATAGATTTGTATTAATTATGTTAATTACAATTAAATAATAAAAATGTAATTAAACACAACAATGATTTTGTGTAAAGATTTGAATAGTAAAATAAATAAACAATACCTCAGTGTAGCGGCTGCTGCCTGGAGGCATATAGTTGTACCCATCAGCACATGCTCTAGAAACATCTTGCAGGTATTTCATAAACTCCGACACCTCGTTCTTCACCTGCTCCATCAAACACTTAGAAATGAGAGACAACATGAACCGCATGAAAACAGCCTTGCATTCATGTAGCAATCAAAACCGCCTCACTATTAAAGGAAGGCGATCAGGACAAGAGATGGTCTACCTTTGAAGCTTTTAAATAATTCTTGCGGACGAGCATGTTGAGATACATCTTGCGATTCTTTATACTGAGGGTGGAGAAGCGAGGGTAGGGCACTAGAGGCTCAGGGAACGCTGGAATCTCAGTTCTCTTCACAGGTTTGGCTTTGGTTGGTTTGCATTCAGACGTGGGCTCATCTGATGCAAGGATGTTACTGACATCTGAACCTGCATCACACTTCGCAGTCTTTGCTTCTGCTGAGGATCCATCTGGCTTTTTCTCACCGGTCTCCTCGGATTTTCTATCAGAGCTTTGAAGAAAAGAATGAAAAATAATGCATCTCAATAACACATCATGACTTAACCCTCTTGTAGTCCTCTGTTATTTTAGACTTGTGTTATGATTTTTTTTTTTTTAACTTCACTGGGATAGGAAATGGGACTTTTGTGCTCATCAGGTCTATTTTTAACCTTAACACTGCATTAACAATTTTTTTTGTAACAATAGTAATAATAATAGTAATCTAGGCAAATAAATAAATAATTATAATAATAATAAAAAAGTGTAACATGGCCACAAATGAAGATTTCATTCCCTCGATTTAGTCATTCCCTCATTTTAAAATGAGGGTACAACTTTGTACAACATGGCTATGATTTAATAAAACGAGGGAACTAATAAGTCGTGGGAACAAATTATTAACTCGTGGCCATGATTTATCTAAAATAAGAGAGAGAAATAATAAAACGAAAGAACGAATGCTTAATTCGCAGCCACGATAAATACATTTTTGTCCACATGTCATATTCAGGGCTCCGTGGTAAGTAGTATTAAATGTGTATTTTTTTTATTCATTATTATATAGCCTATAGAACTAAATGGTGCACAATCTAGAGGAGCATATTGATCAGTATCACAAAATATATCCTTAAAATAAAAATAAAAAATGACATATAGGCTATTAAATATTATTATTAATAATTAATATTATACAGACGTTCCATTTTGGTGTCCGCATTAAATTAAATTTACAAAAGTGATTTTATAAACACGAAAAACACATTTCATGCAAGTAAATTGTCTATTTTAATGTTTCAAATAACTTTTCTGTCAAAATATTGGTGTCTAAAATATTTATGTAAAAATGGAGCAACATACTGACCTATACTTATTAAAATATATGAAAAAAGTGATCATATTTAATGTTATTATATTTAAATGACAAATTTAAATATAAATTTGCTTTTTTCCCCCTATATCTATAGAGTATCCCTTACAGTAATTCCCATGATTTTACTATAGTAACCATTGCAATTTGGTAGAAATGTTGTAAGTTACATTCAAGTAATTAGGCTACTATTTTCCCATATTGTAGCATTGATAGTTGTAAACCATAGTTACACGTTCTAATTATGCTTATGAACAGCCGTTTTATATGTGGTTAGTATGGTCAGTTTAACAACAGTTATCAAGAACTAGTACAGGTGAATAGGATTTGACCAGAGTCAGCTAACGTTAACGTTACCTGTGTAAAAGAGCAAACAGTTCTTTGACGTTGGGCGCGAGAGTGAACTTGTCAAACACATCTCTGGAGAACACAAGCGGAGCAGAGACAGGAGCATCATTCCTGAGGACAAACCAGCACACTGAAGCTGATGAGGTTATACAACTAACTAGCGATAATAAAACCGAGAACAAACACAAGGTATCTCTTTTCTGACACCGTCTTTATCAGAATTATCAATAAAATGTGTTTATTTAGCGACTCATATTGTCACCTACCATTTTAACTCCATTGTAGCAGGTTTTTAGATGTAGATGTAGTTCACATCGTTAAATCATCTACAGACTCTCGACTCTCGCATGTTGACGGTCCCTCATCAAAACACTGCGGCGCGATGAGTCTTCCGGGGAGAACCAAAACATGACACAAAGGTTCCGCTTCCGATCACACGCTTGAAATTTTTCTTATTAGGCAATGTGGTTATGGGTCCAATAAATTTGCGACAGTAAATATCAAAAAATTACTTCGAGTGGTATAGGGTTTTGTCAGGATGCTGAAAAAATCACTAAATAGCTGGGTTTACAAAGTTTTGCATCAGGCTACCTTAGTTGGAATTTGTTTAATTTACCTAGGTTAATAAGAGAGTATAATTAAACGTGGATACGTTTTATTTATTATCTATTTTACTTTATCTTTCAATCAAATGTGTTTATGGCCAGACGATTGACTTTTAAACTGACACAGTATTCAGTCCTTTACATTTCAGTCATTCTTGAGACATGGGACAAACATGTCCAGCAATTGTAACTGCTATCAGGTTTAAAAAATAAAACTGTTTTCAATTGTAAATGTTATGGGGATTCATAATAGAATGCATTTAACACAATTATCCCCTTCAATTTAATTTTATCATTATTATGTGAAATCTATGACACTTATTCCCTTCTCACTAGATCTAAAACAGTGTGTCCACAGAGAAGGGTTCAATCATTCATATGCTATAACATGGACAAAAAATGTTTTTTTAATGATGAAAAAGACCTTGTTTTATCAAAAGTAACACTTAATAATATCTCATATCAAAGCAAGGGTGTTTTTCAGTGACGTGCATGTTTCATAAGGTTTCAAAGTTGTGTCCTCACTTTTTGTCAACACCGTCTGTCAGGGTTCTGTCACTTCGGTCTAGTTTATTCGTGGTTTTGTGACAGAGCCCTGACACTTTCTTGTTTTCTGGTGAGCGCGTGGCTTCGAGTGTGCTCGAGCTATGCTCTCTCATCTCGTCTGCGTGCTCTGTTTCATGTTGGAGCGTGGTGTTCAGATCCTGTCCCGGCACTCCTGTCTTGTTCAGGCTCAGTTCTGGTTTTGTGTCGGGGTTCGGACACTCACTCTCCATGTTTGGTCTTGCTGGGGGAGCGTGCAATCTTGAGTTCGCTCGGGCCGTGCGCTCCTCTGTCCATGTGCGTTTTGTTTGGCACGCGGTCTGGGTTCAGCTGTGTGCTTTTTCGTTGTCTTGTTTTGTGTGAATACTCGATTTAGCTGCGTGTTTGTGTCCTGTTTTGAACATGGCTAGTGATTTTGTTTTGCTGGCCATATGCTTGTGTTTTTGTTTTGTGTGAGCACATGGCTTGTCTTGTTTGGTTCTATGTGCCATGTGCTCTCATGTCTATTGTCTTGACCCCACCCCTCTTGTTACCTGATTATTGGTTCATTTGCCCCACCTGTGTTTTCCTTGTTACCCTCCTCATTTGCTCCCTATTTAATCTCCTTGTGTTTGCAGTCCCGTGCAAGATCGTCGTCGAATGTTGTGTGTGCCTTGTGCCCTGCCAGTCTGTTTTCCCCTATGGGGTAGTTTTTGTTTATATTTATTACTAATAAAAGTCTTTTTTCCCCTGCATTTGAGTCCTCGCTCTCCATCCCTTCACTTGCACCTGACACCGTTAGACATTCATTAAAATGTAATAAAATCAGGGAATATCAGTGGCAGCTGTCACTCTAAAGGACCCCCTTGCCACGTTCCTCCTCTGCAGAGTACATCACTGTCAGACAGGTTCTGGTCAGTTTTATAGTTTTAGAATATTTTAAATCCTAATATTAATATTTCCTGGTCACAACCATGATGTCAACACCATCTTCCAATTTCTGAGGAAATTATTAGAAATATTTAGATTTTACTCTCCTGAAGCAGGTTCCATTAGCATCTACAGAAAAAACAAAATGGCTACTACATGAACTCCATTTGTTTTGTGAAAGAAATGCCAAATTTGTCACCAACGTCAGATTTTGTGTTCCAATAATATATCAAAATACTTGAATGTGACTCTTGAATAAAAGCTTTATAAACAACAACATACTGTTGTGTTTGTTTTAATACAGTAATTGATTGATTCAATGTATCTGATAGTTAAAAAGACTACAAATTCTGGTTTTCGTCACCACAGTCAGTTGAATATTTTGATAATATTTCATTATGATATTTTATATTTGTTGAGGAATTGTTGGTCACGTGAAAGTGTAATCTGTCTGCTGACATGAGAATGTGTTTTGAAATGTTAAAAACATCTTGAATGCTGTTAAAGATAAAGTTGAAATTATATTACACAGTCCAAGGTAAAAAGCACATTTTGTTAAAAAAAGAGAAAAGTTGGGAGGTTGTATCAAAGCATAGCTCAGTAGCTTAGTACATATAAGATACATAAATGTAGTTTCATTTGTCTGAGTACAAGGTTTTATTTTTTCAATTTTGCACCCTGTTTTGTCCCACTTCTCAAGAATGACTGATTTAACACAAATTAACAGATTAGCAAACAGTGTAGAAAAACCATGTTTAATTTGTGGTTACCATGGTTTAACTATAACCATGTTTTTTTTTTGTTTTTTTTTTTTTTTTGGGGGGGGGGGGGGGGGTTTGTAGTAAAACCATGGTTAATTTTTTGTAAGAGTTGGTTGATTGTGACAGCCCATATTGATATATCTATCTCAAATTTTCTTTTATATTTAAACATTCTAATGTCTAGTTTGCCTTTTCTATGAAAAAGCTAAGTCTGAACCAGTATTTCTAGTAGGCTACGTTTTCATATTTTTGTAGTTATTTCTTGTTGATTGACACTGAAATATTCCATGCATGCTTTACAAAAATGCTTCAACTCTATAAAATATAACATTAGGGTAACGTAAGTTTTGAAGTTCTCTGTTAAATGTTGTTCTGTCTCTCCACTTCCATCTCTTTTTTTCATTTCTCTGAAGGTTGTGAGGAACTTCAACCATATGATCTACATAAAGAAGGATGACACACTGAACAAGAGCCCATTACAAGCGGTAAATTTTATTATGGGATAACAGCACATAAAGCACATCTAAAATCGATGTGTCCAATGCACTTTTAATAAAGGTAATATTAAAGGTACAGTTTCTAAGTACAATATAACAACATTCATATTAGAATGAAAAGTATTTAAAAGACAACATTAAATTTCTTATTTTTCTTTACAGCGGTATTTACAAAATGAATCAAAATACTTATTTTCATATTTAAGAATCAGACAAACAGAAGGAGCAAAACCACTATTGAGAAGAGACTATCTCCTAAAGAGAGTTCCAAAGAGCTGAATAAAAAGGTACATGATCGACTGTCCCCATTTTAAGATCAGTAGCAAACATGTGACGTAAAAATATGTGACAACCGCAAACCGTTCTCTGCTTTTTTCCCCCGCAGGTAAGCAGGAGCAAAATCCAACCCATCCTGCCCCAGCCCTTGTGCCCTCCCCTTCAGCTCAACAAGAAATAGAAGTGTAGTATGCATCATTTTACATACACATATGAACACTTAAAATACATTGCATTAGTCATTTTGTTTCATAAACGTCAACTTAAAACCTAAATTGGCAGGAAACAACAGGGAGAACACAGAGTGGATTGTCTATTGTCCGCCAGTTTGTCTCTGCAAATATCCAAACGGGGTTCACGTTTAACATCCAACCAGGATGTAACTGACTGGATGCAATGTCCCATAACCACGTGAAGTTGTTCGGAGGAAAAGAAAAAGTAGCTTTTGAGAATCTCAGAAAATACAGGACATCACAGAGACAAGAAAATGCTGTTTCCATGGCTATAAACAAACATAAAATGCCTCATTTACATACAAAAAGACGGCTGATGAAAAGAAAAGTCGGTAACACAAGACAGAATTCACCTACGTGTGCAAACACAGTCATTTGAGTACGTGAAAACAAAATGGACGAATAGAGTTTCTGCATCCTGGACCACTGAGAGGCACTCAGTGTAGTTTGCTATGTATTATTGCAAGTAGATTCTGCCTTGCTACAAAGATAAAAACAGGAAGTTTCGCACAAAACTTCGTACAACCGCCTTTGTCCTGTACAATTTATAACACTTAACCATCGTGTGTGTATGTAAGTGTAAGTGAGCGGGAAAAAACAAATGTTTACAATGCGTGTTTAAAAAAAAAAAAAAACAGAGGGTAGAATCAACAAAAAATGGAGGGAGCCAAAAAGCGGCAGACAATCCGGTAATTTATCGCGTGTTTAAAGTCCTTTCAGCGCCCAATACAGAAAATAAGCACTAGATTAGAAACACCTCCAGCTACAGTTTCGAAACAATCAAAAAGAAACACAATACTGCTGCTTTTTCCATTTTTTTTTTAAGCATGAACAATCATCATTGTTGCGAAAAATTCAAAATTGCGACGTTTAATAGAGATTTACTTAGCCGATACTTGCTAATAATCTTAAAAGTGGGAAGGAAACAAGCCACGTCCCAAGACTAGCACACTGATACAGGTACTTGCTGGGTATTCGAAAGTAAATTTACCACTATCATTATCTTTATTGTTATCGTTATTATCATTATTATTATTATTATTATTATTTATTGAGTCCTAATATCAATAATGCATCAATACTCAGTGAAATGAATGGACTAAGAGGGTGGCCTAGTCTATGAATCCATAATTTTTGTTCACAAAGTAACTTACCTAGCACCACACGTCATTATAACACAAAATTTAATGTCCGCACACCCTACCGCTAATCGAACTAAGTCTAAAAGAGAGAAGTATACTCGAAACAGAGATATTGTACAGCATGATGTGTCTGATAAAACAGATAAATATTTGCACTGAGCAGGTCTTAATAGCAGTATTTTCTTACCTATACAGACAGAAGTTACAAAGTTACTTTTATACATGTGATCGATAGAACATTAAATATCGTGAATTAAAAGCCGAAAGGAGGACAGGGAAACGTAGCTGTACAGTTTACAGGCCATTTGACGTTTGTAGTTCTCCACCCGGGAACAGAACTAGTCAATATACAAATAAAACAAACAAAAAAAAAAAAAAAAAAAAAATGACAATCAGAGAGCGAAAAAAACCCAAAGCAAAAAAAATTAAACGTGATAAATAAGAAAATGTATTTACATGCAGATGTTCAAAGCCTATGCACAAAATGAATCATAATATACCATATATTATTGCTTGACATTCGATTATGGCTAAAGAGTTTTCTTTTTGTCTATTATCTAAACATAGTTCACTTTTAATAACGCATCAGCTGTGCTTTTGTAAAGAAAACGCAAGGAAAATGATTGACGTAATTCTTAGTAACACTTCGACCTTCAGCTCGAATGCTGTCGCGAGCATGACACGTTAAATCCGTTGATCGGAATCGTGAAAAAACCTGTAAATGTGCCTTTCGTTCGAACGTGAGTGCATAGGCCTTGTTGCGTTTGCATAACTCTAATCGAAATTAACATCGAGGTGCAGTGTGTCATGCTTGTACAGCCTCATCAAGGGATTCAAGCTCAGTGCTACTTAAAACATTTTAAATCCTGGGAAAAAAACGTAAGATCTTACATACAATTCACCATCCCACCCTGCTGCGTCTGATCTTTTAAAGCCTTGTCTGGGGGTTTGACCTTAAGCAAACATTACAAATAGCACAAACACACACATTTCCGCTTGTACACGCTCTCGCATCCACATTCGGACGTATATTGCTTCTCACATAGATAAACAAAGGAAAACCACAGTTGAAAAAGAATTTCGTTAAACAATTTACAAGGGAAAATGGATGGATCTTCCACCGATAAGAAAAATGCAGGACTTTTCTCTTCACACGTCTAAAATACCACAGATCCAGAGGTGTTTAAGTACCTTTGCTTGTATTAGAAAAAATAAATTTGTCCCAAAGTTCTATCCCATAGCATATTGCTTTAAAAGTCTAATACAAACTACACTGATAAAATACGACATGCAAAAAGTGGAAAAACGTGACTTTACTACAGCTTTTATGGTGTTAGAACTGACTTGAGGATCATTGGACAGGAAACAGCAAAGCTTGTTCATCAAGGGGACTCCACAGCAGTGGTTACCCTGTAGAAACCCGTATTTGTCACGCGCGACAATTCGCCCGCACGGACGTCTGAAGGTGGAGCAAATCGTGAAGAGGTATTTGGCACATAGACTCAAACAATTATGAGTGACGATTAGAACAAATCCCCATCCAGAGAAAAACAAAGCTGGAAATTAGCGTAGCACGCTTGAGGTTGTTATCTTGCTTTGTTGGATTTTCGGGAAGTTGATCTTGGAGCTCGCTGGGTGATTTGATAAAGCCAGTAGCCTACAGGGGGGGCGAATGAATGAAATGACACATTTTGCATTGTTTATGATGTACTGCCATCTTCTTTTGACTTGACAGCAATCATGCTAGTGAATAACATGGTACGACATGAGCCCGTAAATTGTGAAAGATGAAAAATGAGGTTTAAAAAATGAACTATAACAAATGAGTGTTTGTTCCCATTTGTACTTTAACATCATTACCAGGTTGTTTTGGGTTCAGTTCTGTTCCTAGTGAGCTGCCTTCCTGTCTGCTGTCTACTTAGGCGGCATCCTCTAAATCTAAGTGACTGATTTGGATCAATCTACATAGACAACAATTCTGTATGTCACAAATAGCTCTCCTTATGAGTAACACATGGGTTGTCTCTGCTTGCAATTGATTCCAGTGGAGTTTTCTGTTAGCATGTTGCTATGCTAAAAGCATAATACTTTGCCCATCATTTTTGAGTAAGTATGACCTTTTTAATAAGATTTAACTATTATTTATTAATTATTTTCAGTACTGAATGAAATATATTCAAATCTTCGACTCCTACACCATGCTGAAATAACTTTTTTTTTTTTTTTTTTACAGATTTTGTTATAGTACATTCTGGGATTGCCTTGAAATTTGGCCAAAGCTTTTACTTTCCAGTCTTTTGAGACTGTTAAAATGCTAAGTAGGCAGTTCACTAGGATTTGGTACTGATTTCATTATCCCTGCTCAATTATTATTCAATATTACTCTCCCTGAGCCTTGTAGTACACAAACTGCTGATTTACTGTATAAAGAACTAAACATGAATCTGGATTGTCAATTACAGATTGATGTATTGTAATTAGCAGGACTTCTTGGGGATGCATATTTTGTCAACAGTAGTTATTGACACATAATTATGATAAAAACGCTATTTATCTGTACTGAACATGCCATCAAGATCAAATTATAGAGTTCTAGATGCAACATAGAGCTGACTAACGTGTTTAAGCTACCGACTTCAGAATTGAGTTAGACAGACTCTTCCCTGAGGAAAATACTTTTTGTCATGGGGAAAAGAAATTACATGTAGCTACCAAGATCTACTCAAAGTTTCTCAAAATGTCAGTTAGCAGGTCATAGATGTGATCTGTGAAGTTTTTTTTCTGGATTATATTGGGATTTTCTACACGCCACAACATAGTTTTACTGGAATGTTACAATACAACAATTTTTTTTTCAGACTAAAAAAAGCAGGAAAGACCACTATGGCACATTCAAGAGACGTACAAACACGCGCAACACACAACAGTTAGGTATTCCAAAAAATAGCACTATTACTACCATTGTCTTGTTCTTTGAAAAAGACAAAAAAAAAATCATAAAAAACACAGATTCTAATTATTGCAGGATTAAGTGCTAATATCATCCTTCGTTCTTTCCCTTTTTCTTTCATAGGCTTCATAAGCACTGTACAATGTTACAAAAATAGAGGATTTCAACCAGACAAGGCTTTGAATATTTCTGTTTTCGTCTTTTTTTTCCACTCTTACGTTCCCGACGAGCGTTGTTGCTGGGCAAAGACCCTCACGAGAGTCAGTTTAAGGAAGATCAGCCGTTCCTCCACACAGTCATGTGGCACACCACCACTAGATGGAACTAATAAACAGCATGTGACGTGTGTGGAAAAGGGTCTGTTTGCATTCAACAGCCCTTCAGACCCGGTGTGCTTAGGTTTTCATAATGGTGGCAGACGATGAGTGTTTGCTACAAATCCCCCCTAGATCACGTGATCCGCCTTTACCCAGCACCAACCTCCGCCTCGCGCAAATAAATACACAAACACGCACGCAAACACGCACCCACCCTCAGCAGCGTTAGGGTTCCCAGCACTCGTTCTCCATAACCGTGGTATTTATACATGCAACACATCACTAGGTAAATATACAAGTCTTAAATTAAAGAAAGGTGCAAATAAAAGTGCCTTATCAATTTTTCACAATTAAGAATAGTCTAGCTACTAATATCATACATGTTATTTAAAATAGATTCTATAAACATTTTTTTTTTTCTGTATAGTTTGTACTTATGATCGTATACCCTGTAACACGTTAGAAAACAGGAGGAATGGACCCTTGCATTGCATCGATGTTGGTGGTCGGACCGTTACGTTACGTTAACACCATTCCGGAGAGGGACTTAATAGCAGATGGCCTTAAACGATATCACTAAACAACTATGGTAGGCTAGATGGAGTCTCTGGCGGCTAAAAGTAATCGCGACTAGAATTACCAGAATTCTACGTTGTTCCTTCTTTTTTTTTTTCTCGATTGTCCGTAGAAAGGTGCTGTTTTGCGTTGACTCTACATCACACTCCTTTCTCCTTATCTCTCTTTCTCTCTCACTTCATATTCTTCTTCGTTCGGTGCTGGTTTGACATCCCAAAAAAGGAAAAAAAAAATCCAAGTGCACACAGGGAGAAAGAAACTAACCACGTATTTTTCTACGTAGACTTTTTTTGGTGCTACAACAACTGCTGGAACAGTTCGGATAATCGACTTTTTGATTGCAACTTTTTATTTCATGTTCTTGGCTTGAAAAGGGCTTGTGTGTTCCTCTTCTGCTGGATTCCAGGAGAATGCTCTCTGGGAATCGCTTTTCCGTTTTGGAAACGAGTCAAAACAATTTATGCTGATCGTGACAAATCGCCATGGGACCGTTCTCGAAAACGAACGCGTGGACTCTTCAGGTTCAGCCAGAGAGAGAAAGAGAGCGAGGGAGCGTTCGGGAAAAACAAGTGTCTTCATCTTCTCATCCTCTCCCCTGGGCTCCGAGTCCCACCTGTGTCAGTAAAAGGAGGGAACAAACCCCAAAAATAAACCGCTAGAGTCAAACCCAGTCCATTACCTCCTCCCCCACGACTAAAATAATCACAACGAAAAAAGGGGAAAAGTGTGTGTGCAGTGTGTCGTCCGTCCAGGTGTGTGTATGTGCAGGGCACTGCTAAAGTGTCTCAGATTTATGCTTGACATTCCCCACGGTGTGAATTCCCCCAGGCGGTGGGCGCGGGGAAGCGTTACCCATCAACAGGCATGGACTGCTCAAAGTCTGATCCGAACAACTCCTTGTACAAGGGGGGGAAGTGGCCGCGGACAATGTCTGGGTATATTGCTTTGAACGCCGTCAGCTTTTCTGTATGCCGGCTGCACAGGGCTCGCAGCGTGGAGACTTTGCATATCAACTGCAGAAAGACAAAGAGAAAGAGAGAGAGAGAGAGATTTTAATTTGGTGGAAAGGACCCTGTGGTACTGGGTCAAAAGGCAAAAGGCAGACCCTCTAATCCGCAGACACAACACAGATGGTCCCAGGTTTTTCACATGACATTAGCTAATCTTTCGGCCCCCAGACCAAATACAGCTTTGTGGATGAAGTCATACATGAAATTCAGATTGACCCTATTTGCTTTCTTAATAAATGTCCCTGGTCCTATAATGCAAATGATTTAAACAAGGGGTCTGCACTTATTTAATTTTTTTCTCAAAATGTAATTTCACAACTGTCAAATTTGTTTACCACAATATTATATGATTATTTCATTTTGCTTTCTAATGACCAGTTGAAAATGATTTAATTCAGTGTGGTAATTGTTAACTAAAACCACTGAAAATTGTTTTCAGTGATTGAAAAAAATAAGTATTTATATAAATATACAGTAAATAAAAATATTAGATGAAAAACTTAAACAAAAAATAAAAATGTTGACTTGGCAAGAACTGAAGTATAAAATAAGTTGAAGTTGAAGTAAACTAAAATTGAATGAAAATAAAATAAATAGAAAAACAGCAACAAAAAAAACAATAAACTAATAAATATGACAAAAGCATAACAAAACTGCTAAAACTAAAATGAAAAAGAAACCCGGATATATAAAAATACAAGCTACAGTTATTAAAAAATATCAATAAATTCTATAATAGTATATAAATAATGCTAAAACAACACTAATTTAATTATTAATCATCTATTCTATTTGCAGCCCTAGTTTTTAACAGACATAGATAAAAAAAAAACAAATCTGTTTATTCATTTATTTATTTTAATTTTACTGTAATACTTGACAGATGTAGCTGTAAAACTGTAAACAAAGTAAATATTGTCTCTATAAATATTTTAATAATTTGCTTTGGTATAATGACAACAATCATTTGATTTAGAAAAAAATCTTTAGAGTAAACTAATATTAATTCATATTTAATATTTGCAATATTTAACAGTTATTTGAATAAAACAATATAGAAATACATAGGAGTACATAAAAGAATATAATATATAAGAACAGAAGATGATATGTCATCATATCCTGTTCCTAATGTGTACAGTACCTTTGTCAGTATGCCGTCCTCTCTGTGGTTCTTCTGTAGAACATGTTGGAGGGCCAGCTGGATCTTCTGCTGGAGTTTCTCCACCTTCACCTTCTCCTGGAGCCAGGAACGATCTAAACACACACACAGGCACGAGGATGATTCACTCTCACATATACGATCTGAGCTGTTCCAACACCACAAATCATTTTGAAGGTAAACAAGGGATTGTGGGTAATCTATGGGTATGCTTTAACACAGAGCCAGGCTCACCTGCAGACATCAACACGAAGGCAGAGAACAGGGCGATCTCGTCTTCAGAGAGGTGCATAGAACACAAGTTTTTCCCAAACTCGAAGACAGAGCTGATCAAATCGTCGCAACCTGTCACCGTGGAGACAGAGAGGAAGAAAAAGTCGCTGAAAAAAAGAGTCACAGGCGGCTGAGACGGAGCAGTAGACAGCGTAGAGTAGACACTTGATCTTTTGGCATGAGATGTCGGGGTGGCGCAGAGGTAAAAACAATACAATCCTTCAGCATTACAGAATGATTTTTCCCACTCCAGGCTAATCATGCTTTGGCGAATGAGAGGGGTTACATAACCATGACTGGGGTCACTAACAACACTGAATAAAAGCCATGACTCAGAGCTCACGCAAACACTGGGAGATAGTCTACAGCAGCAGTTCTCAAACTTTCCAAGCCAAGCACCACCTAGACACAACAATGTTCCCTTTGATTTTGAATGCAAGCATTAGGACTATAGCAACGTTCCAGAATTTTCAAATGTGGAAAGATTGCACTAAATCTAAACACAAAAAACCTCACCAAAGTAACATTTAGAAAGGATTGTGCTGTTTTTGCATGAATATAAAAAATTGCAGTCCAGTTCAAACACATGAATAGTACATACTTTTAACGTTACGTTAAATCTTTTATATTTTAATATTTTGAGAAATAATAAATAAGTTAACTTACAAGTCAAATAAAATTAAATCTGACTTTTTCCATCAATCATAGCTAGAAAACTTGAAAAAAACTTGTAAATAATACAGATACTAGAAATTAAGCATTAAAAAGGGCAAATATTTTAAATAAAATATCTCAAGTTGTGTCGAATACCGTTTGTTCACATATTTCCATATTTTCTGGAAGAATCACACAAAAGGTAAAACACAACACCACAGTAGTAATATTTAGAGAGAATTACACTGTATTTGCATGAACACATTTATCACAAGTAATACATATTTTAACATTATATTAAATATTTAAATATATTTTATAATATACTGTTTAATTAATAATTTATATACTTTTTAATATAAAATACATTTTTAGATTTTATTAATTATGCTAAATTAAATATAAAATATAAAAAATAAAATAAATAGTACTTCTAGTACTATTTATACTACAAAAAAAGTTTTTTGCAAATTGACTTTAAGGTCAAATAAAATTATATATCGCCTTTTATATCAATTGCAGCTTGAAAAAAAAAAGTTACGTTTTTGTTGACATTAGCAGTCTTAGACACATGAATCTATATTAGAATTGTAGACAGTACAAAATAGGCATTAAAAATGGCAAATAATTTAAATAAGTTGTGTTGAATACCACCTGTTCACACATTTCCATATTTTGGGGAAGAATCAGACTAAAGCTAAAACACACAAACACCACAGCAGTAATATTTACAAAGGATTGCACTGTATTTGCATGAATTAATATGCAAATGTTGCATTCTGCATCAAACACATAAATAATAAATATACTTTAGATGATTTTCCTGTCTGTTTAGAATCATATCTTGCCTTTTATATCGATTGCAGCTTGAAAACATTGTTGAACACAGTGCCTATTAAGTAATAATGTGAGTTTTAGATGCACAAATCTATATCAGACTCATAAATAAATCAGATATTGGAAATTAAACATTGAACAATTATAAATAATTTAAATAAAACATCCAGAGTGTGTTGAGTACCACCTGGGGGCACTACGCCACAGTTTTAGTTTTCATACCAGTTTCGGAGCTACTGGTTTAAGCTTGGCGAACACATGCAGGCTTATTAAATGCGCTACTGATACGACAGGAATAAGATATTGCAGTCGTTATAACGCTGAGGACGTCCGTGTGAGATATGACTGAATGTTGTTTTGCAGGCTATGTCTAGATTTCTCATATTTGTGTTTGTTTTGGCATTTGGACAGCTTTCAGCCCCAAAAGGTTTCCAATGTGAGTGCATTAACGACAGAGAAGAGATTTCACTAATGTCACGGCATTCAAACATAAATGCTATTTGCTTACTCTAGAAAAATTCTACACCCAGGCTACGGCTGCGTGGATGGCGGGTTTGATAAAACACTCCTGGTAGACACTCAATCTTGCTTATGCAGTTCCAGACGCCCACTATACGCAGCAGCTACAGCCGCGCTACTGCAATCCTAGCAGCATCCTCAGCGAGGAAAGTTTAACTCCAGGTGTGGCGGATATGAGGAGCTGGTGCCGACCTGGTGGGCTTTATTTGCTTGCGTACACACAGGATCCAAAATTAACACTCAAGTGCCAAATGTGAGTAAAATTGCAATTTTATTTAATTTAAAAAATGCTTTTCATGCATTCATTTTACCTCTTTGTATTTACAATGTTTATTTAAATGTTATATCTAATATAGTTAATTAGTTAAGTGTATAATTATTGACACAATGAATTATATAGAAATAATTATTATAATGTTTTAAATAATATCGTTTTATTTATTTGCGGTGGCAGATTTTGGATCCTGCACACAGGTGTGTGTACAAAACAATTTTGACGTTACTTGCAGTTAGGCATATTGGTTGGGTTCTGCCTGCATTTGAATGCTGTTGCCATGTGTGAATGTCATTTCGAACAAAAAGGACACAAATACGCAAGACACTCACATATAATATTCCAAACACAGATTTTCCACTTCACATACCAAATCCAATCGGGTTTCATAACTCACCTAATGACTTAAAGACATCAGTCCCAGCATACTTTCCGTCAAAATAGACTGTGTTGTTCTGAGGGTCGAAGGCACGGCACATTCTGACGAACACCACCTCCAAAGAGCCTACGGATAGATGAGAAAGAAACAAAATGTGAAATTATAATCAAAAACAGAAATTCTAGAGGAATATGTAAAGGCAAATGCTTAGAGTTCATGTATGTTGCATTCTCAGCACTGCCACAAGGGGTGCAATAGCAAGAATTAGTGTAAACCGTCTTTTTCTACAATACGTTTCCTCATTCAGGTCGATTATTGTGATGGCGGAACAACAATTTGATGAGAATCTTGCTCAGTAAGTTAGCTAGCTAAGCTAAGCTAATGTTTATAGTTAGCTATAGTTAGCAACACATGTGGTTTAATGGCAGAGACATTGTTGCAGTTTGTTATGTAAAGTTTGTATTTGCATATTTGCTTGAAGAATGTTATTGTTCATAAGCAGTGTGTTTATATCATAATGAGATGCACTAAAAACCAATACACTACAGAAATGTGAAGATAAATGCTTCTGACTGCATTTTTTTTTTTACAGTTTTTACATGTTGCATTCTCAGAACTGCCACAAGGGGTGCAATAGTGAGAATTAACATAAATAGTCTACTTCTACATTTCATTCTCATTTTTGTCAATTAATGTAATGGCGGACCATTACATTATTCATGATTCTTTGAAGAGAATCATGCTCAGTAAGTTAAATTAGAAATTAGCTAAGCTGTCGATGTTTATAGTTTTTTTTTTTTTTTAGATTTATTTTTGCCGTTTTTACATCTTTATTTTGTTAGGACAGTAGTTAGACAGGAAGCGAAGTGGGAGAGACAGAGCGGGGACGGGATCGGGAAAGGTCCGCGAGCCGGGATTCAAACTCGAGACACCTAAAGCGCAACAGCGCTACATGTCAGCATTCTGCCCACAAGGCTATTGGCACAGACGTCAATGTTTATAGTTAGCTACGTGAATAATGATACAGATATTTGATGCTAGGTTTGTTATTTAAGGTCACTATTTGCATTCTTGCTTGAAGTATGTTTCTGGCTATAAGCAGTGTGTTCATATCATAACAAGGAGCAGTATCATAAAACACAGCTTTATTAAGTCACCAATCATCTGATGTTTTTGAGCAGTGCTGTGTGTTTGTGTGATTCAGGTGGAGTGTGTTGCTGTTATTGTTGTGAGTGGGAGCAGTAATTCTACAGCAGAGTGCTTTGGTGAGCACAGGCTTAGAGGATAAAAGCCACGTAATAGAAGCCATTACGGAGCTTTAGAAAGATGCCGGTGGTTTAAAATGTCATGTCAGGAGAGAGCGCTCACTCAGTATTTTGTTAATAATTTTGGTCGGGCCTGGAACAAACAGAAACACTGAAAGCTGTTGGGATCATAATGGGGATGGGGTGTGAGTGTGATGGAGCACTTTGGTCCATTATTTGTGAGAAGATAGTGTGCAGCAGTGGATATCATCTCAATAGTGCCTTATTTTTCAAAGAGCTGACAGATCGTCCCGATACAGTTTTCCTGTATACACAAGAGATACTGAAGCACGGCACCTCCTGCTGCGTGACATCGGCTGTTTTCGGAATTGAATACTTGCATATTGCTTACTGTGCAGTATACTATTTTAAGCAGTATGTAAAAAAGTGTGAAGTTTGCACTAATAAATACTTCAAAGAGTAGTATTATAAACTGTTTAAATGTAAAAATGCCTTAATTAACTCTTTTCAGGAAAATGTTACCTTCATTCATCATTCATCACACCAAAAAAGAGAGATCAAGGTGAACGTATTGCATTGTGGGATAACTAGTCGTATACTATAGAAGTCTGTTTCCGCCATCGAATAATGAATAAATAAAAAGGTAATTACGAGTTTAATTACTCACAGTTCTGTTTTTATCTCGCAGTTCTGAGAAACAAAGTCTGAATTGTGAGATATAAAATATAAAAAAAAGAGTCAGAATTTTAAGAAAAAAAAGTTGCAATTAAATTTTTTTATTCCCTTGGTGGAAAAGTGCTTCCATAGTATACTGGAAATTTTGGCCAATGCATACTGTGCACAGTGCACATACTGCTAGTAGTACACTATTCTAAATGTAGCCACAGGGACTGCAGCAAAAGGATTATTTGTGTTTACGCCCTGTAAACTAAGCTGGGATTGGATGATGGTGATGTGAACACACACTTTACCTGCTTTGAGAAGCACTATCTGATCATTCTGACAGAGCTCCATGAAGCCGTCGATGCGCTTTGCAAACTCCACCACATACTGAATGGCCTCTGTGATTTTAATGGCACACAACTGCCACATGACTTCCCTGGGCTGAGGAGAAACAAAAGACACAGGCCGTTTCAAAAAGCGGCCATATTCTTTTGTAGCAGTTTATGTATACTTATGATGTTAGTCAAGGCTTCTTGCACCAAAAACAGTCATAATTCAGTTTTACATGACCATTTTATGCCCTCTCACTGACCTTTAGAGATAAACGGGATTTGATACTGTACATTTAATACATTTATTATTGGTTAACCTATTCAAACTGGCATATTTTAAGAAAACACAGTACTCTAAAGTAGCCATTTAAATGACTGTCCATCTAAATGCAACCAGCCAGAACATTTTCAATCCCAAAAACATCACCTCATCAGTGTCCCTGCAAGTTAACATTTACATTCAATTAAATTGCAAACATCCCTATCTAAAGCTTCTGAACAACCACATGTGGATCTTCAAGAATGTGTGTTTACCTTGCTCTGGTAGCTCTCCACCTCCTCCTGAAGGAACGCCTGCCAGGTCATCTGCTGAAGTTCTTCTCTCAGGTATTGACATGTCTCCATGTGGGACTTGGAAATGTTCTGGGCCAGATGTTCTGAAACACAACACAACATACCTTCAAAACACCTCTGGCGCGCCTGACTGCACTTAACGTACAGACATATTGAGCCATACTATATATACACACACACTCTATATATATATATATATATATATATATATATACACACATACATGTGGTACAGGATGGCATTTGTTTCCCATTAGCATTATAAAGTGGTTCTTTCTACTGGCGGATTCATTTATGCTTACGGAAATGCTGAGGGAAAGGATCTTTCAAAAGATGCAGTGTTTTATTTGCTTCTCCAATCAAAGAGCTACACTGTAGCGGTTTGTGATTTAAAGTCGATTTAGAAGCTTGTTGACCGTCTTGTGTTCCTGTGCAAGAGGAAAATAGGGCAGTACTTCAAGTATAAAAGTGAAGAGTGTGCGTAAATTCACAGGAACAAAGGTCATATTTGCTTTCAGCAAGAACGAGCAAATGGAGACGAGAGAAAGAAGAAAAAAAAACAGTATAAAAATTCAATCATGTTGAAAACACATCTGTTAAAAGGAGTCCCAGAGCAGGAGGGGAAGCTAAAAAAAATGATTTCCCTTGGTGCGTGCCCTGCTGGATCCTGATTGGCCCTAATTAATGGAAACTAATTAGAAAAAAAGAGGTTCTTTTAATGAGTCTTTGAGATGAGTCTCCAACCTAATGCTATTTTAAGACACCTTTAGCGACGTTTGCCCCACGGTTGGGTTCTTCCCCCTAGTACCATCCCCTACCCAGAATCCACTTTGCCATTCTCCAGAATTATCACTTACCCAACTCAGCCATGGAAACGGTGGGGGATGTCTCCCCATTGGTGAAGGAACAGTAGGGGAAGAAACCCGAGCCCGGGGTGAAGTCGCAGATGGGCTCTGGCTTGATGCCGTTGATGTCCAGGCCGGACTGGTCGGGTGAGGGTTGGATGTCAAGGTAGAAGCTGCTGACGCCTGAGTCGGGCTTGGTGCCGTCGGGCGTGTGGCCATTCATGTAGCCGCTCAGGTCATCGTGGAGCTCAGTCAGGCCATTGGTGGTGAGGCCGTAGGTTGGGGTGAGGGGTTCGGCCTCACCGGGCTGCTGCTGGTGGTCCCGCTGTTGCTGCTGGAGCCGGTGTTTCTGCACTTCCGCATAGAGGCTGTCCCGCTGTTTCTTTGACATCCGGCCAAACTTCACCGCTGTAGGGGGCAAAGACGGTGCAATAAGAAAAGAAATCTCTCTCAAACTGTGACTTCTTCCTTAAATATAATCAAATGCATTCAGAAAAGGGTGGTGGACCAACCCTATCTTGTTTAACGAAGTGGCAATTTTGTATGAATTTGTATGGAAATGTATTGGGGTTTTTTTTAGAAAAGGAATAAGCATGAAGGTCTTCCCCTAAAACTAACCGCCAGTGGGGTATAAGCAGATCATACGAAAATGATCAAATGAGACAGCTGAAATTCATGCAAACTAGTCATCAATTCATCAAAACGTACAATAGTTACGAATTGCATTGATTACTCACCCTCATGTCGTTCCAAACCCGTAAGACCTTCGTTCATCTTCGGAACACAAATTAAGATATTTTTGATGGAATCCGAGAGCTTTCTGACCCTGCATAGACAGCAAGGATATTACCACAATCAACGCACAGAAACGTAGCAAGGACATCGGGAAAATAGTCCATGTGACATCAGAGGTTCAACTATAATTTTACAAAGCTACGAGAATACTATTTGTGCGCAAATAAAACAATAACATAATTTATTATGCGCATGCGCACACTGTCTACTGAATGTAAACACTGCTGATTATGTTGATTACGTTCTGGGGTACTCTCCAAAATGCTGGAAGACGGTAACTCGGGGAGAAGAATTGCTGAATAAACTATGTTATTATTGTTTTCTTTGCGCACAAAAAGTATTCTCATAGCTTCATAAAATTACGGTTGAACCCCTGATGTCACATGGACTATTTATCCAATGTCCTTGCTACATTTCTGTGCGCTGATCGTGATAGTATCCTTGCTGTTTACGGAGGGTCAGAGAGCTCTCAGATTCCATCAAAAATATCTTAATTTGTGTTCTGAAGATGAACGAAGGTCTTATGGGTTTGAAACGACATGAGGGTGAGTAATTAATGACAAAATTTCCATTTTTGTGTGAACTAACCCTTTAACATCGACTCACTGTTTACGTTGATCAAACCAGCAACCTTCTGGTTACTAACGACCACACCAAAACCACCCTTGCACAAGATGACTTCACTCCATAGCTATTGTGACTGAAGAATCAACAAAAAGCACAATCTGTTTTCCCTTAAGACTCTGGCCTTTAAAGGGAAGCTTAGTATAGTGGCATGAAGAGTACAACTAACTCCCGGGAGCAGGTTTTAATGTCTTTCAAAGGGTATTAGCGGTGTATTGGGTCAAAAAAATGCTCTACTTGGTAACAGCATTAGCTTTCTCCTGCTGTCTACTTGCCGAAATGATCCAAGAAGAGAAGACCTGACTAGCATGAATCATCAATTTACAGGCACTCACAAAAAGGAACGGTCTTCACTCGCAACACCTGGAGGAAGTGGCAGAGAGTCTGTTTAGCTTAGAAAGAAAGAGCTGCTACAGCTTCAGCCTTTGAACTGGAAGAGTGTTAGAAGAACAGGAAGCTGGGGATGAGATACAGTGCGGATCAGATATAAGTGGAGATCAAGTGTTCATAAAAAGGAAGGACGTGTGGCAGAGGACAAGCTGATCTACTGATGGATGGAAAAAGAGATAAACGCACTGGAGAGTTTAGTGGAGAATGAAGGGGATAAAGGGGCTTTGACTGTTGGAGACGAGAGGAGACCAGAGCAGAGAAGACGAGACAAAACGAAGGAGGAGAGACAACAACGTAAGGAGAGAAGAAAAATGAAAGATGTAAAGAAAGGGAATGAGACAAGGGAAGATCAGAAGAGAGGAAATAAGAGGAAGTGAGAGGAGACTTGAAGCTGCGAAAAACTAGAGGACATGTGAGAGGAGACAAGATGAGACATGAGGAGACAAGTCAAGATGTGAGGAGAGCTTTGGACTGTAGAGGAGATGAGATAAGATGTGGCAAAGAAAAGAGACAACATGGCAAGACTGTTGAGACATGAGAAGAGGAGATCAAAGACAAGGCCTGACTTGTGAAGAAGATGAGATTTGAAGACAGAGGAGGAGACGAAACATTAGAAGAGGAGAAAATTAGATTTGAAAAAGGAGAGGAGTTGAGACAAGAAGAGAAACCAGGAACAAAGTAAGAGGCGAGGAGACAAAGTGAGATTTGAAGAAGGAAGCGGAGATGAAAAGAAAATAAATGAGAGGAGACAGAATGAGATTTGAAGAAAGAAGTGGAGAAATTAGAAGAAATGAGACAATGAGAAAGGAGACAACATAAGATTTGATGAGTGGGAAGAGTTGGAAATGAGAAATTACATTAAGCAGGAGGAGACAAAATGATATAAAAAAATGAGACAAAATTAGAGGAGAGGAAACCACAAGAGACCTGAGGTAAAGAGACAAAGGAGAAGAGAACAAAGAGAAGACAAGACGAGACAAGAGAGAAATAAAAAGAGATGTGAGCAAAATACACGAGATGAGAGTAGAACAGTGGAAAGGAGATGAGACAAGACATGCAGGGCAGAGACAAGACAAGAAACGAGGAGACGAGTGAGGTTTTTATAAGAGGTACAGGATCAGCTCTGAATTTGAGGCATATGAATGAGTCTGAGTGGAGGCCTAACGTCGTCTCAGACATGTGTGTGTCTGGGTAGCTCTGCGTCTCAGTCTCCGTGTAGGGAAGGCAGATGGGGACTAGTGAGCTTCAGTCGAAGTGAAGTCAGAAGTCACCTTGCCTGTCCTGGTTGTGTGTGAGAGAGCAGCCCGGTAGACTCGGAAGACCTGGCCTGATTTCATCCTCCTGTCACGGGCCATAGTCACACAGCCCAGCCGGAGGCCCAGCAGGGGGCCTCTACACACACACACACACACACACACACACACACACACACACACACACGCACACACACAAACACACACAAACATACGCTCACCTGTGCTCCCGTTAATGCTGCTCACCTGCATTGGCTTTAATGAGCCTGTTTTAATGATGCTCATTTAATAAAAGCTACTTGCTGTCAGATTCTCCACCCTGAGTGAGCATGCCCTGCAGTCCAGAACCACAACTGCCTCTTAAATTCATCTTGTCACAACTTAGGTGAAAAATTAACGAGTATTGGGTACCGACTACAGAACAGGTACTCTAACTTATATGATATGGCAAGACTGGGGACAAAGGTAAGTAGTGAATAAAAGTAGAAAAGGACTAAACATATTCCATTACACTGATTCCAGGTACATTCACAGATGCATCCTGTGATGCTTGTATTGTACTTTTAGACAGTTTTGGTTGAAAAGTTTTCCATTATATTTCCCCCTTTTACTGTATTCATTGCACTCAAGATTTTCTTAAACCGTAGCTGGAAAAACACACGCTGTCAGGTTGCACGTTCACTTTACATGCTGATCTATTTGGTATTTTGCATGCATTTGATGTTCTGTATCTTTGGAGACTCTGTTCTCCCTCTGGTGCCTGCTGTACTGGACACGGACTTACCGTCACGAGACATGCCCACGGCCAGACACTTCTGCAGCCTGCAGTGCTGGCAGCGGTTCCGGCTGGTGCGGTCAATCAGGCAGTTCTTCTGACGCGGGCATGAGTACGCCGCATTGCTCTGCTGACTCCTCCTGAAGAAACCCTACAGGCCCGAGAGACGGACAGAGAGAAGGTTAGTTAACCCATTCACGACTCAACCGTAAGAAATTTTTCTTTTCTGCTGGCCCAGTCAAGCCACTAATAAAAGATTTTACTAGCCCCACCACCAAAAATATATATTTTATATTTAGGAATGTATATTTAAATGTGAAAAAAAACAATATTGTTAATAATAATAATAATAATAATATAAATTATATATTTGTTATATTATAGCATTTATATAGTATTTATATTTTAAAACTACTTATAAAATCATTTTAACTTTTGCCTCTAAGCTATCACAAATTATTCTTTAAATTCTGAACCAAACCTAATTTTTGTTAGCCAAGTATTTATGTTAGAAAATTAACTGAAGTGCAGTGTATTTTAGTATCACTGAGATACAATTATAGTTTTTATTAATAGTTTTTAATTTTCTGTTTTTATTTTAATTTTAAATAAAATTGTGTAATTTTGGGGGGGAGGGTTGTCATTATTTATTCATTTTTTTATATTTATTATAGATATTTTATTTTCTTTATTTTAGTTTTAGTTCTTTAGTAATTTTAGTTACATCATGTTAAACTAAATGAAAATGAGAAATGTTTCCTTGGGAACTAACTGGATTAAAAAAAGTTTTTTTAATTAAGTTTTTTTATATACATTTCATTTCAGTTAACATTTATTTCAAGTAACTTTTTTAAAAAAGTTTTATTTTTAGTTTTAGTTAACTATACTAACCCTGCTGAATTAACCTCAAATGGATGGACATGTCTCTATCCTCCAAAGGCATATTTCCCATGAAGTTCTAAAAAACTGTGGCAAGCTCTGAACAGATGTGGCAACTCTACAAACGCTTGTCTCAATCATATAGATGCGTTTATCTTTAGTCGAAATACATCTGAACAACACATATTTCACAGAGGTAACTATAAAAAGCAGTTTGGAACAAGTATTTTTCCTCATTAACGACTGGCACGGCTAGTTCCGAGACGGGCGAGAAAGGTAGTAAATAATGCCGAGTTTGTGCGAGGTTATTAATGTTGAACAACAGAGCCCGAACCCGGTGGGTGCCGCGAGGGGGGAAGGAGTGGGCGCCCACGTTGAGTTGATTTCTCATCCCTTTGACTTAATGAATTGATTCCAGCTCGTCATTAACACACCCCACTCCACAGCTCCATACACATATGTCTTAATTAGTTGCTCATTGGCTGTTTAATTACTAGAAAACAGCTGACAGCTGCCAAGTTGCTTTCTAATGGCAGCCATTATGAAAGCGGGGTAAGACTGCCGGTGACAAGCAGCGCTCCTTAATAATGCTATGATTTATGGGCCGGAGCGGTGTGCTCGCACATATCATTAAATGTCTCTGTGCCTCGAGTAATTAGTAACCATTAAAGATACATTTCAGCAGTTTATTCTTCAGGGTTGCGCGTTTCTGCTGCCGAGTTAGTGACGGAGCGAGATGCTGAGCAAAGAGTCTGTCTATTGTGCGGGAAAACAAAAAACACGCCGTTCAGGAGCCTCGTCCGCACGTTCGTTTCTGCCGAGCCTGCTTGTGGAATGCTAACGAGTCGCTCCGGTGACAGGCAGCAAACAGGAATACACAATAAGCACAAAATTCCTCTTTGCTGAGTGGACGGCGTGTTTGAAAAATGCACAAAAAGAGGAGCTTTGGCGGGAACGAACGGGGGGAGGACATGGTTGCAAAACTGCTAACGACGTGCTGTGATACAAAGCACTTCCTTTTTTGACAGCCGAAGGTAAAGAAAAACAAGACACAGGGATTATATTGTCGTTGTATTGTAATTGTGACGGTTTTAGCAACACTTCAGCCTGACTAAGTGAGATATTAACACTCTGGCGTGTGAATTCCGAAGTCCTGTAAGCACAATAGTGCATTTTTCTTCCTTAGAAAGACAATAATCCGAAAGAAACTTCTCTGTTATTTTTCAGAATGTCTCATTTGTTGGCTTTTCCCGCTTTTTCTTTGTCACACATGTGCTGACAGGGTTGTTTAGCTTCTTACCTTGCAGCCCTCACACGTTATCACACCATAATGGATGCCTGATGATTTGTCTCCACAGATCTTGCAGGGAATTATTTCGATTTGAGCTGCGGAGAAAGAAAAGAGAGAAGATACTGTCAGGATTTTTCACTGTCACCAGTCACCGCGCAACACCTCCTCCACGGCTGCATGTTGCGACATGAAACGGCGCAGAGCTTCAAACGCATCACGTCCCTGCCACCCTCGGCTGCGGCGTGTTTGGAAGAGGCCATCCTGACTTTAAACAGAAAACCCTCAAAAAGCACAGAAAACGTGATGTCAGCCCGTGATTTAGAAACAAATGGTATTGTAATAAAGCGCCACTGTTCCCCGCAGAGCCTTTGGGCAGCATTGTCGGGACAAACCCAACTCTTTACCACATGACTGGACCTTTCCACCACTGGAATATCGGTTCAAAGCTGCCTGTTCAATTTAAAAACCGCTAAAACCAAGTAGACAGTTTTACCACCATGAGACGCAGAGTCCAAGAGGCCTAGCATTGACACAAAGAGAAGATGGTAATAAGAAGGCTTGAGTGTTTGTTGAGGAAACCAATATGACTTTCATTTTTTGTAGAACACAAAATGAGATGTTTAGCAGAATGTCCACGTTGCTCTTTTTCATACAATGAAAGTGAATGGTGAGCTGTCAAGCTCCACAAATAAATAAATAAAAGTATCTAAAAGTAGTGTACATGCTACATTCCAAATTTTATGAAATCATACGAAAGCTTTTTGTTTACATATCTTAAGTTTACATTTACATTTCTGCATTTAACAAACGCTTTCATCCAAAGCAACTTAACATAAGTTATTTACTGAAACTCTCAAACATCATTAATGCGATTCATATATTTGCATATAAAAATTTTGGCAGTCATGATTTGTTTTGAGAAACAAGAACCACTACCATTTGGCTTTACTGATGTCAACCCTAGCGTGACATGATTTGACACACCATATCTAAATATACATGGAATGTTAATGAGATTTGAGAGCTGCAGCAGAAAATTTGACTAATCTATCCCATAACTTCAGAGAAGTTAGAATATAGCAAGTTTTATGGTGCTTTTTAGGAGCTTGATAGCCCATAGTGCCCATTCACTTACATTATATGGAAAAGAACAGCGTGAACATTCTTCTAAACATCTCATTTTGTGTTATGTACTTATACAAGTTTGGAACAACATGATGGAATAAAAGACGACAGAACTCCTATTTATAAGCGAACTATTCCTTTATAAAAGTACACTTGCAGATATCGATTCTGACAGATAAAACCTGGCATGAGCTGCTTAAAAGGCTACTTGATAAAAGTCAGGCATCTCAAAGCAAAGGCCATGGCAATATAATCACATCAAAGGACCTGAACCAAACCTCTGGCCACTGCAAAATAGACCTTACCATGCAAGAGCTTCACTCTATATTTAGCCGGATTACAGCTGAACAGTCACTGTTTAATGTAGCCTAAGCATTTTATTTCTACTTGACAGAAATTGCTCCCTCTAGTTCTCTTAGATCCCAAGCCAGAGTTCCCCGCAGCTACTTGCCTACATCCAGCCAAAATACTGTGGCTGGATAATATTTTAGTGAACCCTATAAATCCAATCGTACGGAATTAATTTGCACACATTGAATTTGCCACCACTGAGCGACGTATCCGCAGCGGCCCATTTCATCATCTGCCTTCGAGCTCCCATTGTGTCATCTGGATAATGTCAACGTCCCAATGGGGAGGCCAAGGGTCTCTCTCTCTCTCTCTTGTTCTATCTCTCAAATGATCCACTAACCCTGTATGCTGACAGCTAGTACACCGTTGGTTCAGTCAACATGCCTGTAAACAGCACAACAGCATGCATTTCAAGTTGGGCGGCATGGCGGTCATTGATATAAATTGTTGTAACCTCAAGAGAGCTTCTTCACTGGAATTGTCAGAATTGCTAATTCATATTACCAATCATGTTATTTTATCATTAATTGAAACTATAATTATTTCTTTTCTGAAAGAAAACAAAACAAAAAAAATGTGGCCAGTGCACTCTGTTGTTTGTTTTTGTGTTCTCTCGGCATGAGCATTAGCGCGCCAGTGTGTTCCTACTCCTTTAGCATTTTCAGCCTCATTACTTACATAATTTGTTCTGACATGCACTCACAACAACTGAAGCATGCTGTAATTAAGGCTGGCTGTGGTTGAAGTCCAGGAGAGAAGCTGCAGTACCAGGCCCCTGCCAGTAGGTGGCAGTCTAGGGCTGCGAGTACCGTCTATCCCAGGCTAGTAATCCTAGCCTGCCCTGAAGGCTGAAGCGGCTTGCGCCTCCACACTGCTGGCATCACAGACTAGCAGGCTGCAGGTTCGAGCCTGCGGGGCCAGCCGCCGTGCTCCTATCTGACTCCCTCCCTAGGCGCTGCTCAGAGGGCCCTACGTTTTAGCCGGAGAGAAGCAGGTACGCTTGCTGACGAAGCTCGTGCCACATCAGTCGACAATGCAGGAAGTGAAGAGGGCATAACGCTGCGCTGGGCACTCAGGTTTGGGTCCGCCTAGCGCCAATTCTCGCTCTACTCTCCCTCTCGCCAGGCCTCCACAAGAAACACTCACAAAGCTCTTTGTCTCCTGCCTGGCTCACGCTGCGGGTTGCCGTGCTGGATCGGAGCTTCCTTTGTCTACGGAGAGCGCTAAACCAAAATTGTTCTGCTGAAAAAAATCCTCACAGCAAGATTAGGACGGGGAGTAATTCATCCAGCTCCAGTACAAACACACTCGCCTAATAACACACACTGTGAGATATTCAGTTGCTCGAACAGTTCCACATGTTTACAGGGTGGTATTTGCCAACATTAGATAACTGAATAACCTCTAGAGAAAAAATACTATGGTATTACTATATATTTTAAGACTTGCTACCATGAAAAAATCGTAGCTTTTTTTGGTCACTATCATTGCGCATTGCGGTAAAACATACATATGCATATTCATATATATATATATATAATACTTCCTATTATTTTTTTCCCAAGTGTGTGTGTGTGTGTGTATATATATATATATATATATAAAACCCTTCAGAAAGCATGCTGTGACTGAATAACAAATATTATCAGAATGATTAAATAATCACAATGTTCTAAAGTCAATAATACACATATTATTATTATTATTATTATTATTATTACACAGCATTCTCATTACACTATTAACCCTTTAGAGAGCAAACTCTGAACTATAATATAATAATAATAATAATAATAATAAATTTCTATCTAAAGACTTCACAGTGTATTTATTTACAAAAGAGTTCATTAGTCACAATATTATAGTTAGTATTATTAGGCTATTACAGTTTTCTCTTATAAATATATTAACCCTTTTGAAAGCATACTGTAACTTACTACTACTACTACTAATAATAATCACAATATGCTTTCTAAAGAATTCACAATGTGTTTATTTGCACAAAATGTCATTAGTCACAATATTAATAATAAAAGTTAGTATTATTATTACACATTTTTTCTTATATAAATACATTAACACTTTTTAAAGCATACTATAATTGTAGTAATAATAATAATAATAATAATAATAATAGACATTTGACCTCAAAAAGATACACCGCATAGGTTATGAAGTCAGACAAGAAGTGGACAGATACTGCATATCAGACTGTGTTCATGCCATACACCACTGCTGGTCAAGATAGTCTCAGCCTACGGGCTACATCAAAGACACCACAGACACACACAGAGTTATGCAAACGAAAGCACACAGTAAAAGGGCGCAGGGCCACGGTAATGTTAAAGATCAAACCATGCACTAAATGACTCCCATAGCGCCTACGTTGAAATGCGTGGAGGAAAAGAGCAAATCTGATGCAGCTTGTTAGTTCATTCCTCTCTGTTGTGACTTCCTGGAGCCCACTTCAAGGTCACTGAGTCAGAGCTGACAGCGAGACAGAGCCCTGAGGAGGAGTGACGTGTCACTTTGCTGTCCCCTCTCTCAGCTAATGCTATCTTTCTCTCCGTCTATCACCCTCCATCCCTCTCTCTCATTCTGCATCCCAATCTCAATCAGACCCAGTCTCTGTCTTGCTCTTTACAGCCCTCAAATCAGACCTCATGGGAGAAAAGCCCCTGCTCTTGCTAACAGAAGCCCGTCAGTTTCTGCTAACATCAAACACACTTGTCACTTGCTCACCAAATGGCCATTTTAATTGGTACAGCACATAGTTCATGCACATAAATTCAGACTGAGGCCATATTTCATAGCACACCATCAGCCATGACAGTCCGGCTCTCTGAGACTGCTTAGCCACGCTACGCCGCAACTGCGAAACACAGCAATAATGTGTCTCATATTTAAGAATGCATATGATCATCTGATATTTTTTAAGGAAAAAAAGAGCTGTATTCCATATAAAATCCATGTAGGATGGTGTTTGTCCCATATTTTAGCTAGGCTACTGCATTTGAATCAGTTTAGCATACAACTAACAATGTTAAAAAGGACAGATTACAGTGGAAAATAAATTTGAATGTGAAATACAGACACTTTTCATGTTTAACAGCCCTTGCTAAGTTACAGGCTAAGCTATGCTAGGCTAAGTATATGTATTCATATGTTAGTAGCTCAAAAACAAAATGATAGTATCAAATTGAATGAATTTTAGAACTTAATCGCAAATTGTGAAATTTAGAGTTTCTTTTATTTTGCTAACCCTAACAAAAATGAGCATGGTTTTATTATAGTAAAAGTGTAGTAACCATGTTTTTCGGCAGACTGATTACCATTTGTAAAACCACAGTTTTACTACAAATACCATGGTTAAACCATGGTTAGTGTAGCAAAACCATGGTTAATTTGCAGTTACCATGGTTTAACTATATTAACAAACCATGGTTAATTTTCGTAAAGGAAACAAAACTGCGACTGTCCCTTATTTTCCTCTGCTGAAGTTAATTTACGTCTTTCTTCTCAAATAAAGCCACAAAAATGGAAACAGCAGCAAAAGGTTTCTCATCAAAAAGTAGAGACAATAATCATTTCACCATAACGCAGCTAACGCCTCAGCGCTAACTGTCACAGTTGCTCTGTATTCTTTAGCGCATTAGCGCTGACATCAGCATCACAAAAGGCACTCATTCTCCGTGCTGAGCGCTTCTTAAAAGTGCTCTCGCCTCATTTGTACCTGAGGAGCTTCGTTCTGAGAGTGAGACGAAAAGTGTGATGTTGACACAATATATTGAAGGCGTGTGAAATATTCAGGAATGTTCACTTGCTAATGGAGGATTCCAGGAGTCGGCTAGTGGGGGAGGGTTGAACGCTAACTTCTCCAGAGTGCTCCTTCCTGTCTGCGCATACAAAATGATATGGCTTTTTTCAGTTCAGCAGTATAAAAACATCCTGATCTCTGTTCCTGCACACAGACATTGGTGATATTGCTTGTCTGGAGTGCTAAAAATCAAGCTAGGCGACTAGCGATGGGCCAAAGCGCTAACAACGCATTTGTGGCACATTTCCTACTGCATGCAAATCAGCACAAAATGCCTCTAGTTATTCCCGCTCTGGGCTAAAATCTCGCTGAATTGTTGGATTGTTGACATAACCTGGTGGGATTAGGATGATCCGCTTATGCTATAAGGACACATACTCATAAAGCTGAGAGCTTAACCCATTACACTAGTACACCAAACACAGCGGTTTATAGCCAACACTTTTTGAGCAAATCTGTTAGTGTTTCCACTGTCAAATAGATTGAGAATTGTTCACTAATGAATTAAATCAATACCATGAAGGCCTAAAGCAGTGTTCACAGTGACTAGCAGCGACAAAAAACCCAAAAGTCTTTCATTTTCATTGAATATGCTGATTTCTGCTGACAGCACTTGAGGTACAACTAAAACCCAAAATATACTTAAAATATGGAGCGGATACTAAGTGTATGCATTCAGCGGAATGCACAGCCTTTCAAAGTATTCAAAGTTTTGTCCTTGTCCAATGTTTGCACAATTTCTTTCCAGAAGTTATTACAGATAATGATGTCTGTACTTGTTTAAATTAGAGTTGTGTGTATCGCTAAACCTCCTCACACAAACACTTGTCAATGTGGTGTCAACTTTTTTGACTGTGAAACAACAGAACAGTGCTGCCACCTTGTGGACAAACTAATTAGCGGAAACAATTCAAGGAGCAGCGTAAAGAATATGCACAGTTCAAAAAATCTGACTGTGAACGTATAGTATGTGCGTGCTATGCTAACGCCAAAATTTACATTGCGCACCATATTCTACCGAACGTGTAAAAATCTAAAGTATAATTCACCTTAAACGTGACCCTGGACCACAAAACCAGTCTTAAGTCGCTGGGGTATATTTTTAGCAATAGCCAAAAATACATCGTATGGGTCAAAATTATTGATTTTTCTTTTATGTCAAAAATCATTAGTATATTAAGTAAAGATCATGTTCCATGAAGATTTTTTTTTAAATTTCCTACCGTAAATATATCAAAACATACTTTTTGATTAGTAATATGCATTGCTAAGAACTTAATTTGGACAACTTTAAAGGCAATTTTCTCAGTATTTTGATTTTTTTGCACCCTCAGATTCCAGATTTTCAAATAGTTGTATCTCGGCCAAATATAGTCATATCCTAACAAACCATACATCAATGGAAAGCTTATTTATTCAGCTTTCAGATGATGTATAAATCTCAATTTTGAAAAATTGACACTTATGACTGGTTTTGTGGTACAGGGTCACAAATGGAACAACGTTACACTTTATGCACATTAGTAGTGATGTGACTGCCAAAGGGAATGCAGACAGTGAGTCTTTGCCTGATAAAATTGAATATAACAGTGGATGCTAATCACTAAAAATGCTATTTTTTTCTTAAAGCTGCAGTGTTTAATTTTTACACTATTAGCGACACCAAACTAAATAAATCCGTTTGTTTGAGTGATCTCACTGCAAAATTTGACTCAACCAAAGGCATGAGTTTGGAATGCTGCTACCTGTTTGAACAGTCAGACTATTTTTGCAGTTCTGTTTTGGACCACTAGTGGTGCAAAAATTACACACTGCACCTTTAAATGTGGCAATTGGGCTGCACTGTGTGTGTAGAAGGCTGCTAATGTGGTTGTGTGTTGACAGCTGTCAGTGACCAAATGACGCAAGCCAGTGGGCTCATGTCAGGGGATTATGTAAGTGATTGGACAGTCATGCTGGAATTGCGCAAAGTGCCACATTACAGCCAGATTAACAACCGTCCTCCGGGCCAGAGAACATGGACAAACGGCAGTTTAATCAAATTCCTCTGAAATGTTTCACTGCTGTTCCAGATTGTTTCTGTAAATAACGAAGCCTGTGAACATTATCCAAGCACCCTCTGTGGTACGACACAAACCGCTGGGGCTATTTGGGTAAGTATAGGTTTAAGAAAATATGTCAGTGGGAAGAACTCCAGTTTAGGGAATCTGCTAGCTTCTGTTTGATTTATGAGATTAGCTGGTTTTATTGCACGAATAGTCTAAAATCACTGATTTATGTCATTTGGCCAAGTAATTTGGCAACAAAAAATAAGTTATAACTTCTGATACTGTTCTTTTATTTGCCTTTCAGCTGAAAGAAGGGAAGGTTATATGAATATCAGCTTCACAAGATCGCCATATTCTATGGAAGGCCAATATAGATACGGAATTTTAAAAAAGGTAATTGTGAATTTTATCTCACAATTCTGACTTTGTTTCTTGCAATTCTGAGAAGACAATTCATATTTGCCTTCAAAATTCAGATTTTGACTGACTTTTTTCTTACACTTCCAAGTTTGCATTTCTCAATTCTGTTTGTATCTCACATGTCTTTTTTTCTCAGCCTAGCGAGTTTAATTTTTAACAATTTTGACATTCTCAGAATTCTGGGTTTGCATCTCACAATTCTGACTTTTGTTCTCAAAAATTGCAAGTTTATATCTCACAATTTTGAGAGGATATCTACTATTCTGTCAGAATTGTGAGACAAAAAGTAGCAATTACCTTTTTTATTATTCTGTGGCAGAAACAGGCTTCCATAATATTCCACTTGCACTGATAGAATAGCATAAATACTATATGTAATTTGTTGATTTTTAGCATGTTGAGCTACCTTGCTTATCAGAAATAAAAATTTTCAACACTATTGTAAAAACTACAAATTTTGCAAACAAGCAACAAAGAAAGGTGGTTTCAAGTGCACAAACAGCCGTTTTGATCACATGGGCTTGTTTGTTAGCCTGTGCGCACATTTGTTTGTGCTTCCTGTTTAATTCCTCGTGTTTAATCACAGTCCGCCACCATGATCCACCGCCACTTGAGACCGCCGGAGATACGAGAAGATCAGAGGAGATAAGCATGAGCGAGAGAGAGAGAGAGAGAGGCTGAGACAAGAACTTCTCATTCTTTTCCTCTTGTTGCTCCTGTAAATCGCTGAAGTGGCGGGTTCGACCCAGTGCTGGCTGCTTGCCTTTGGGCAGCTTTCAGGAGTAACTCATGCATGCATCTGTGTGTTTGTTTGTGTATGAGGCCATTAATTTTTCAGTGCCACACACAAAACTCAAGATCCCTCCCAGCAAACACAGCAGCTTGTGTTACCGTACTTCTAGATGTACCCAACCAGCTCAGTCAAATGCATTTTGACATGCCATATACAGCAGGGCTGAGCAGAGCAGGAGTGTTTCCCAGTCGGCAGTAAGGAGACATCTCACTTCAAGTGCCTGTGTGTTACTATTATTATTTTTATGTGCAGGTATTGCATATACACTTATCAAATGATTAACATTAAATATTAACCTATTTAAATGTATTTCTGTAGTCTAAATCTACAATATTAACTAAAAATCTCTATCTATCTATCTATCTATCTATCTATCTATCTATCTATCTATCTATCGTGTACTTGTATTATTTAATTATTGGAGCAGGTTTGCAGAATTTCATTCTTCATGCAATCCTAAAGATAATAATAATAATAATAATAATAATAATAATAATAATAATTGCATAAATATTTTTAGAAATATTTATGAATATATATATATATATATATATATATAATTCAATATAATTCTAGTAAAATATAATAAATAAATACAATAAATAATAATTATTGTATAGTAGAATACAATAGATGCATTATAAAATAAAAAATAAATATTTAGTTTTTTTATTGTATAATTGTTTGTCAACACTCTTTGCTTGAACAATACTATATCTCATTCTTCTTGCATTAATTTAATTAAAAAAAATGTATTTTAGTGTTTTAATCTTCTTTGGTTACTTTAGGTCGACTGAAATAGTTTTTTCTGATTAGAAAAAAACAGCATTTCGAAGCAAATATCTAAATCATGACAAATGAGATGTACTTCAAATAAGAGTGAAAAATATCAAAACATTTTTTCAGCTATACCGCCCAGCCCTAGTCCTCATTTATGCGTCATGTGGCAAAGATTGACAAGCTTTCTGGCTGCGAGTGTGAGCGCGACTGCACTCAGGGGAACAGAACAAAAGGATGGGGGTTACGATACAGACAAGTTGCGTGGAGAGGAGCATGTGTGTGCCAAACTCACTCCTCCGCCCTGCCCCGACACCCTTTTTCTCTCTCCTTCCGTCTGTCTCCATCTCTCTTTCCTCCTGTCTTCCTCTGTTCAGTGACAGGCAAAGTGTTTCCATCGGAGCAAGGAAGTCTAGAGCCACAGGGCACGCCACCTCTCGCTGTGTCACCGTGCACCTGAATCCCAGGGGAACGAGAGACAGGGAGAGGAAGACGGGAAAGACGGAGAGAGAGAGACAGAGAGAGGTGCATTTGCATTGCACCGTCTGTGCCGTGTTGCTCCAACAAACACAAATCAAACGCAGGCAAACCTTCCACATGCATAAACATTTATCTTCGATTTGAAAGCGAGCCGAAGTCATTATCGCAATCATACGGTGCATGAAACAGAATTTAGACCAGGTCTAAACACATCATTTGTTTGTAAACTGTCGTAAAATCACGTTATAATGTGACAGGAAATTTTGCGCAGTTGAGCGAGAGCTCGCCATTGTCTATTTTTGTTTACGAATGCCATGTGTGGCGACGCTTGACGTTGCACATCGCCGAGGCTTAGAATCATTGAAGCTGAAACATCAGAGGAGCCATTTTTGGAGTCATGCTCCTGCAGTTTTTTTTTTTCTGTGTCGGAAGATGTTTTCTTCCTCATCTGAAACCAGTTTCCAGACTGCTTACGAATACGAATGGGACTCTGCCAGCCGGGCAGGAGAGGCCGGCGGTGATCTTTAACATGCAATATGAATTTGAGCCCTGTATGGCTGATTTAATCTTCGATTGGGAGCTTCAATCTCCCACAGCTGAGTGCTTTAGTTAAACACCAATCAGATCACACCGAGTTCTCAGGGGAGCCAATCCGGCACAATGAATGACAAAACAATAAAC
The DNA here is from genome assembly GCA_021397915.2 of Tor tambroides. Lineage (NCBI taxonomy): Eukaryota > Metazoa > Chordata > Actinopteri > Cypriniformes > Cyprinidae > Tor > Tor tambroides. The sequence goes on from JAFVLL020010505.1 coordinate 53,861, forward strand.
ACGAAGGAATGAATATATATATTCATGCACAATTACACTGAGAAAACCTTTGCACAACAACAAAGCAGCTTGTTCGACGGCACAAGGGAATTCGGTTTCCATGTGGCGCTGGTGTTTTAGACCAGTAATTGCTGCATTAATATGTATTTCCAGGAGAATCGTCATGGCTGTGGATTAGAGATGTGCAAAAGTAAAGACTGACTGTCTAGCTCATTTATCGGTTTTAAGGAGGTGGTGTATAATTAGGCTGGTTTTGGGTTTACCTGATCCTAATTATGCTTCTTAGAGGTTTTTTTTACCGCATTTAAAACCAGACACAACTAGCCAAAGATGTGTGTCGGAATGTGCATTGCTGTAGCTCAATTAAAAAAAATAAAAAAATTATATATATATATATAAATTGATGAATAAATCCGACAAAAAATGTAATGTAAAACATATATTATATATATGTGTGTGTGTGTGTTATTTAATTAGCTTTGAAAAATTATTATAATTTTATTAATAGTTTCAATTTGTTACATTTTATTATATTTTCAGTTTCAATTTTAATTTTAGCTAGTTTTAGTTATGTTTTTGTGTGTTTTGTCATTTATTAGTTACTGTTTTTTTCACTGTCTATAGTATTTATTCATTTTTATTTCTGTTTTAGTTTTAGCTATTTAGTACATCAAGTTAAAATGATTGAAAATGTGAAATGTTGTTTCCTATAAATTAACCAAAATAATATATAATTTCAGTTAACATATATGTATATAAACAAATTAATATACTACTTAACCCTGATGTACATATTTACATAAAAATATTAAATAATCCAAAATATACATATAATCTACAGTCTACAATCTACATATAATCTACATAGAAACTACAGTTAAGTATTTAACTAAGGTTAAAATAAATGAGTTTTGGATAAAAAATAATACCGCAATCATAGAAATTCCTATGTATATGGGAATAGACTGCCCAAAATGATCAAAAAACCATATTTGTGCAAGAAAAACAGACATGTTTAATTCGGACAGGATTAAAATCAAGTAGTCTATGAGTCCAGAGCCACCAAAAAAAGTGGTGAGTGAAAGAGTGAGGAAAGACTGTGTGTGCTGATATTCCAAATAATACTTTAACCACACACACACACACACACACACCAATCCCAAACCTGATTGACTCAGGCCAGACGAGAATGCACTGACTGATTTCTACAGAGAAATACGTTTCCAGCGGGGTTTGCTAATGGACACAGCCAATGGGACACGACGAGCCGACCTGCAGCTGGGTCTCTAACACCTGACTGCACAATGTTCCATCCACAGCAGCCCGCGGTTCCACTCGCCACAGATCCGCCGAACAGCCTGTAATCACTGTGCAGTGAATTAAAGACAAAGCTAAACACATATGTGTCTGGTAATGCAGTTTCAAAAGTGGTTACATTACAGTGTATACAATGTTATTTTGTAGGAAATTTAAACAGCCGGTGTAGATTTAAAAAAGTAAATGTTCCAAAAGGTGGTTTTCACAGTGATGCCATAGAAGAAGCATTTTGGGTTCCACAAAGAACCTATCTGTGAACAGTTCTTCTTATGTGAAGAACATTTGAATAATCTAAAGAACTTTTGTGCAATGGAAAAGTTCCATGGGTGTTAAAGGTTCCTCATAGATGCCAGTAAAGAATGTGTTACATTTATATTCTTAACACATTCCTGGTCTTATTGTGAATGATTCATTGCTGCTCATTCTTCAAAAAAGCCTCAATTATCACAATACTTATAACAATTCCATTAGTAGAACAGCTATTTAGCCACTGTTCAAGCAAACTCACTGTTGGTCGGGCTCTTGCATTCTGGAATATAATGTCCAATTTTCACAATCCACTGTATCCCAATGGATAAAATAAAGTTCTGTCCAACCTGTTTCACTCAAAAATGTCATATTACTCAATTCGTGCTAACTTTAGAGGGATAATTCAAACAAAAGTGCACATTCTCTCATCATTTACTCAACTTCATGTTGTTCCAGACCTGTATGACTTACTTTCTTCAGTGAAACACAAAAGAAAATACTTGAAAAATGTATCATACAATGGAAGTCAATGGGGTCCAAAGTTCCTATTTGGACGAACTTTGGACCCCATTGACTTCCATTGTATGAAGTTGAAATGTGAAAGAAAGTCATACAGGTTTGGAAAGACATGAAGGTGAGCAAATGATGACAGAATTGGCATTTCTGAGTGAATTTATCTGGTTTTACCATTAAATAAATCAGAACTTGTTTATTAGTTTGAAAAAAACAAAAACAGAAATCTACTTACAATGGTGGTATGCGAAAAAAAATCATTGCATGCTGAAAACCATTGTTCAAATATATTTAACGCTTTAGTTGATTTTTGTTGTTTGGCCTCAAATAATAAAGCATATTATTAAAAAAAGCCCTATTTGCATGCTCTAACTAATGCTAGATATGTGGTATGCAGCTTTAACTGGTTGAAACCATGTTGCGTTGTCTTGCGTATATGTGTGTGTGCTCATACACGTGTGTGTGTGGCTCTGCTGAGATAGTTGAGGGATAAAGCGTTCCATTTACCCAGAGACCAACTCTGCTTTTCTGCTCGTTTCAGGGGAATCGGACCAAACACCTGGCCTGATTCCTTACTCAGCTGTTCCTTCCTTATCCAAGCCTGCATTCACACATAAATCATTAACCGATCCTTTCCTTCCCAAATGTCTACTTATCTTCAGATTTTCAACCGCCCAGGTCGCAACTCTTTGTTACTTACTCGTGTCTGTTTGTGGAGTTCTGTTCGATTCCATCGGACGACGCCAGTGTTGTTGTTGTTTTGAACCGGCTGCCTTTTGCTCGGCTGTCTGCGCAGGCGGCCAGCCGTCCGGCCTCGGTGTCGTGTCTTTCAGAGTACAGTAGGGCACGCTCGGCGGCCCCTGCCCCAGCTGGCCCTGTCTGTCAGCCCCAATAACGTCTCCAGTCTGCTCAGAATGTGTCACCCTCCTAACCATCATATCAGTTTACATAACAAGCACTGTGTCCTGGGCTCCAAGGTCAAAGCAGTCACAGTCATTGCCTTTACTGTGCCAAGCGGTGAGGAGCAGACAACCGTCCTAAGAATGCAATTAATAAATCAGGCAGAAATTTTCAATTGGAGACTAAAATGACATGAATACTCAATGAAAAGTTGGACCACTCCCACTCCCAATTCAATCCACTCCCAATTCAAATTTTTTTGTAATCACTCCACTCCAGGTTTTCAATTTCTCCTTAATGACGATATTTTCATATTAAAAAATGTTGTCTACTCAGAATAACATCCATGCAAAGATGTAAAATCAGTTGGGTGTATGGAAAAAAAAAAAAATTACCAATCACAATTTAAAGCTTTTTGTAATCACGCCACTCCAAACTCCACTCCAGGTTTTTCATTTATCCCTACTACAAATTTCCTTTTAGTTGTCTCCAATTTGCATTATAACTCATTATAACTGTTCTGCTGTGGAAGCCTTTTAATACATTGTTTTGATTGCATTTTATAATTATATTAAATTAGTTAAAACATTAGTTAACGCCTTAGAAACAATAAACTAAGAATGACTAAGAATGTTAACAAATTGAACCATATTTCAACGTGTTACTCTTTTTATCTTTTTTTTCCATATTTGCGCAACTTCTGTACAGTTGCGAAGAGAGTGTCATGACCCACATTTAGAGTTTATTTCCATATTTGAAAGAAATATGGCAATTTTTTACCAAAGAAATTCTCTCCCTCTCCATCCTTAATTTTCACTTCACTTTGGATTTTGGTCATTGCGTCTTTTGACTCTAGCAGCCATAAGGCAATTTGCGATGAAAAATGTGACATGGAGTGGAATGAAGAAACTTTTTTTTCAAGTTAAATTTTAATTTGAGTGCTGCATTTTTAAAAAGCTGTCACGTGGGAGATGCTGCAAACGACAAGTGCAACTGTCAAACGTATCATGTTTACACGGAAAAACAATGTAAAAGCAGCATCGCAGAATGCAAAACACAGTGTGAGTGGCTCCTAGTAGTCCACTGTTTAACATGTGCTGAATTCTTGCTGACATGCAGTTGCATTATAGGCCGTTAACGTGTTACGCTCGTGATGAAGCGGTATCGCAGCAATCTTAGAGCGAGAGATAACACAGACACTCAGAAAAACGCTCCAGGCAAAAACATACAGCTCTGCTTCTGCTCCGCATTGCTCACATACTCAGGTCAGAGACAGCAACCGCAATTAGTTTAATTTTGAAAACAACAGGAGTCTTCTGGCATTCAGGTCACCGGTGAAGCACTAGGGAAACGTGTGCGTGTTTGTATGTGTAAAATAGTATGTATTTGTGTATGTAAGGCAATGGATTCATTACTCAACACACTGGGTAATTCTAGCCTTGATGAGAAAGCATTATCCCACCTCTCTCTCTCTTTCTCTTTCTCCATCACACTCTCGTCCTCCCCTGCAGCTACCTGAGAGTGCTGCTCTCTTGTCAGTAAAGGAAAAGAGCAGCCAAGGACAGGCTAGATGAATGACATCAATGGCTTCAGCAAGGCACTTGCAAGGATGTGTGACTGAGACAAATGGTCCTTGTTACATTAGAAGGCGATACCGAATCCTGCCATTCTCTGATGGAGCCCTGATAGAGCTGTAACCAGACGCACCCAACCTTTCCACAGATCCGCTGCGTCATGGGACCTCCAAAAGGCAGCTTTCTCAGGCATTCAGCTGGGGCGCCTGCTATCTCTGTGTCTCTCTTTCTGCTTCCTTATTATTCTCAGTCGTTCGCTGCGGTCTCCAAATGACCTGTTTGCTTACAGATCCGCAGACCAATAGCTTCCTGTCCTTAAAATAGGTTAAAGAAGTTTTAGGACTTATTTTTTGACATAATTTTCATGACTATATGACATGTTCATACAATTATTTATATATATATATATATATATATATATATATATATGCTAATAATAAAAAATTAATTAAAAAATAAATATGGTATAAATTATATAATACAAAATAAAAATGTTATAATAATAATAATAATAATAATGAGAGTGTGATAATAAATTAAATTATTATTTATATTGTGTAGAGGTGAAGGAAAGTTCTGTGCCACTAGCACGACCAACTGGAATTGTAAAAAAAAAAAAAAAAAAATTATACAAATGATAAAATGATAGGGGAAAAAAAATAAATGTTATACTGTAATTACACATTGTGTAGAGGTGAGGATCATTTCTGTGCTTCTAGCATAAAAAAAATAAATAAAGAAAAATTAAATAAAGAAATAAAAAATATAAATAAATAAATAAATAAATAAATAAAAAGGACTATATTTAGGATATTAGAATATATAATATAAAAGATTATATTTAATAATAATATAATATGTTTACTATATTTATATTATAGCAATTATAATATTTAAATTATAATATATTCATTTGTTATTTAGGGGTGAAATGTGACCTGACCATGTTCTTGACAGGCTTTGTGAGATTCACCAAACAACTTAGGAGATGAAACGTCTTTGCTACTTTTCTGTCCATCAGTTGTAATAGTTGCTACAGCCCTGATGGATAGTGAGAGGGAGAGAGAGAGGGGGCAGCTGGGAAAAGGATAGAGATGGATCTTTATTCCGAGGCAGTAAAACATCTTTGTGTATTATAAAAGGTATGCTCAAGTGGTGCCGTTCTTCAAGATGAAAAGCTACTGAAGCATTTACTGCTCGCTTGTACAAACATAATCACTGCTAATGCACACCGATCCGATTCAGATTAGTAATGTCAATATTTACCTCTTAAAACATAAACAGCCCGGCGAACTATACATTTACGGGCACCAAACGCTTAGATAATTCACTCTTGGATTTGTAACGTAACAGACAACTGATATAAAAACATATGAACATATGGTACCACAGTAAGAAGTTATTATTTTCTGCCAACATTTTCAAAGACCTCACAAAAAAATAAATAAAAGAAAATAAATAAATACATTTGTATACAAGATATATACTGTATGTATACAATATTATTGTAATAATTTCTTTGCAGAAAACAAAACAAAACTTTAAATAGTATTTGTATATATTTATATAGCATATATACCTATATATTATTCAATAAAATTGTTTTTTATGCAGTTCTCACAATAACGTATCATTAAAGCGTTCTATCGGATGCTTCCAAGCCTTGCAACAAAACCTTGTCTATTTTAGCCAGAGGCACAGAAAACTGTTGTATATGGTTAACAAATGCTAAATGTAATACCAAAGCTCTGGTCCAATGGGCATGTGACATTTCTGTCAACTCTGAAATGCTTGCATATTCTTATTGTTGATCCCTGATGTGTTTTACACAGTCATGAACACACAGCACTTACGACCTGAGCAGACAGACATTCCTTGATCCTACAGTGTGAAATGTGGCCTCACACTCTCTGCTGTCAGACAGAGTTCAGAGACGTCTTACAGTGCGCAAATCTAGTGTTTTCACAGCCCTGGCCTGATTCCATTCTGCATTACACAGCCATATAAAATGCATTCTGTAGCACTAAACATTGTGTTTAAATGACTGTATGCTACCTCTATGTGAACCTACCTGGCACCCAATGGAGGGAACTCTAATCCCGGCCAGTGAAAAGACACGACCAGATTAATGATTGCATAAATACATCACAAATCCTGTGGAATTATACTGAACCACAGAGCCACATTCAGCAACGAGGGAAAAAGGCTATTAGAGTCAGCTGATTCGCTGTAAATCCCAAAGACCTGGAAGCCTTCTTGGGTTTTCCTTCATTAGCTTCATTAATACTTAGAAAAGAGAGTCATTCGAGGATCCGGGATGCTTGACGTCGAGGCGTTTAGGATCACCTCAGCAAACACCACTGAAATGTACAACAGGGGCATCCAAACCTGTTCCCGGAGAGCCACTAGCTGGGTTTCCATCTAAAGTTGTGAATTTAACTTGTGTGCAAAATTAGAATGTCGCATAAAACATTTGCGAATAAGCACTGTTTCAGTGCTAAACATTTGCGAATAATAACATTTCAGATGCTGTGGAACGAGATCGTTCCACTTTTTAGTCAGGTTTTGCCATATCATAGCGCAAAGTCACATGACTTTTTTTTGCGCGTGGACGATTTTATTCGGCAAATTTATTTCCACCTCCCATTATTCGCATTAACCCTTTATCGCACAAGTCAAAAACCACCTCAAGTGAGTGTAAAAACTTTTTGGTGTATTAAGGGATTTTTTTCTAAATTTGGCATTTCCATCATTCATTTCTGATGCGATACTTCAAAATGTGCACTGGAAACATAGCTACTGTCCTGCAGAGTTTAGCTCCAACCCTAATTAAACAGATTTGAACCAGCTCATCAAGAATTACTAAGAACTTCCAGATGAGTGTGTTGGAACTGTTCGAAGCTCAACTTAACAAGACATTGGCTCTCCAGGAGCAGGATTGGACACCCCTGATGTACAGGATAAAATCATCACCACAAATTAAAATCAATCAATTATAGAAAGACTCTACCAGACAGCTCAGCTCAAGCCGGAGAAATCGGAGGGACATCCCTTTCCTTGCTCCAAGGGGCTGTTCTTCAGAATGAGTACAGAACGCGACCCCCCCCGGCTAATGAGGGGTGACATGGGCCCCCTCTGAGGGAATCCTCCAGGCGGGACCCCTCCAGGCACATTCATTAAGAGATGAAATGCCATGTCCTGGGGCAATGCAACCATCCGCCTGGATCCGGACATGTTTAATTTGGAAAAAGCGTGATTGGCCGCAGCTTGGCTGGAAGAGCAAAGGGAGCCAATGAGAAACTCAAGGCAGTCGCCTACACGTAATAAGATCAAAAGTGCACATTAATCAGACACTATTGTCATATTTGTGCTGCGTGTTTGCCATTTTCTTCATAATTTCTCTTCGTTATTGGGAAAAATGGGGGAAGAAAGGAATAATTTGAATTCAATTATACAGAAAAAAGACCAAGGGCCATTGGAATAGTGCTAATTAGCAAGTAGGCTTTGTATCATGTACCTCACGCATCCCTTTATCCAATTCTACTTTAAAATATCATTGCGGAATCTCAGTAATGATGCTGAATGCAGTATGTGTCCAACCGCAAATGTTTCTACATGGGCCGCAGTTCTGGAATCCAATGTGATCATTAGCTTCACGAAGTCTTGTATTTATTACCAATGTCTCTTTTTGCTCGTTAGATATGTAGAACCCGTTTCCCGTAATTAGTAACTTCTAACCTTTGGAGCTTCTAATCCCGGCTGAATTGCGGATTTGTACATCAAAGCTCACTTTTCCATATAGTCAGGTCCTCGAAATTTGAGAACTCGCAATTATTTGTATAGCGCGGATACAAACCGCACTTCTTCAATTTCCCCTTTCAGCCAGAATCCCGTGGGTTTGCAGTAAGGACTTCCTAATCCACTCCAGTGCAATCCAAATATAGAGTTAACACTGCATCCCAAAAACTCTAATGCCGTGCCAAGAGACGAGCTGCGCACGTAAAGCAGAAATGGCTTTCCCGTCTTTTTTTATTATTCACATTGTAGATTAGATTTCTTTGGTGGCTTAACGTACAGGAGCATGCCGATCGCTAAAGGGGGTGAAATCAAATGTGCTCAACCAGCGCGAGTGTGACTGCTCTCTGCCGTCCTTTCCCTCCGCCATTAATTGAAAGTTAATTAAACAATCGATGTTCTCTGGCCTGGGCGTCTAATGTCACAGCTTGTCCAGCGCCTTTGATAATGGGCTCTTGATGTTGAGAGAGTTCCGGCAATTGGAGCCTCATTACTGTCAAGGTTTGAGGTAAACACAATGTGTAATGAATGTAAGCTAGTTTCAGCCTCAGAGTAAAAAAATAAAACAGGTAATGTTGAAACAAGGTTTAAAATAAGATCACATTATGATATAGTTGGAATTATGACAAATATTTATGTGAGCCACAATTGCAAGATATAAAGTTGAAAATAAAAATAATAAAGGAGGGGGAAAGGTCACAATTATGAGTTATGAGTTATAAAGTCACAATTGTTAGTCACAACAGTCAATTTATTGCAACTGTGAGAAATAGTCACAATTATGAGATATAAAGTTGAAATGACAAAAAACAAATTGTTGCAATTGTTAAAAAGAAATTTATATTGTGCAATATAAAATCACAATTGTGAGAAAGCTGCAATTATGAGAAAGTTAGTGAGGTATTTGCAATTATGAGATGTAACTGTTAAAAAAAAATTCACGTCGTAAGATACAAAGTCATGTATCCTGTGAGATGTAAATTGTGTAAATTGTGAGATATTGACTTGCAGTTATGAAAAGTCACATCGCAAGACACTCATAATTACCAGAGACATCATTGCATTGTGAGAAAGTCACAACTATGAGATATAAAGTCACACTGTGAGATATAGCTAGTTGCAATTATGACAAATAATCACAAGAAACAGTCACAATTACAAGATACAAAATTGAATTTCCAAAAAATACTTGAAATTATGAGTCATATTGTGAGAAAGTCGTAATTATGAGATATTAAGTCAAATTATGAGATAGAAGAAATGTTCACAATTACATGAAATATGTTTAAAATGACAAAAAATAAAGAAGCAATCATAAGAAAGCCATTTTGTAAGTAATACATGGGCAATTGTTACAAACAAATTTGCATTATGAGATACGAAGTCACAATTGTGAAGTATAAAGTTGCAATTATGAGTAAAGGTATTAGGCTATTATTATACTTTAAAATGTAAACAGGCTTCCATAGTGATGACTGTACAAAATAAAGGAGGGGGAAAAGAAGGTTTCCACACACTAAGAAGAAAGGGCAGTAGTGGAGTGTGAGCCTGGAGCATTAATTGGCTGTAATGAGGAAATAACATATGCAGGAGACACACACTGTGACACAGAGTATGGGCATACAGTTGATCTCACCATCACACACAACCACGTTTAACACATTCCCTGAATATGAGCTGACGAGATTTTTTGAACACTTTCTCAAACCCACCCACGACTATGGTCTAACCAACAAGTCATGTGTGAATCTCTGGAGAACTTGATGATCTGACACAATTTTAGGCTTTTTGTGAAGAAAATGTGAGCGGTGCTTGTCCGCTTACTCGCCGTCAAAATGCTAGAGTGTTCTAAGGTCTTTTTATTGCCCGCCAGGTGAAAATTGTTAGTCCAGTCTCCTCAACAATGCCACAACGAACAGAAAGGAGGTAATACTTTGATTTAGGGAGTTTGTTTAGAGCAATAATACTGCACTGCAAAGTTTAACATGTTATGTTGCTTCAAAGTCCTGCTGCAGTTTTACATTCCCAGTGTGTTAAAGAAACATACAATTACTTAAAACCTAAAACAAGGTTCCTGTTTAAAGTTTGACACCATGTTCTTGGGGGGCTGTTTTTTGTTGTCCCACTGGCTAATGATTAGCCTGAGTTAAATAAACAATGACGGTGAGGGGTATTTAAGGGTAAACAGATACTCCTCTTTGAAACACGACTCAGAGGGGACGATCTCCTTCCCTACCAAACTGAAAAAAGGGACGCCTCACATAGACTTAAATTACTGTGCTAGTAACAGAATACTCGCTAGCGCTAGTCAGGTACGGCTGCGATTCAATGTCATGGAAAATCGCTATCTGTGACAGCACCAATAGAGATTCATAGCCCTGTCAGGCCTATGTCTTCATATATAGCGAGATTACAGCAAGGGCGAGCGCGTCTTCTCGAGTCCTCGCCGCACATGTCAGATTTATTGTTCGATAGAAATATAACATATGAAAAACTCCGAACATGGCTTTGAGCGATAGCAATAACCTTGCACGTACCCGAGCGATGATTAATGGTCACACGCGCGGACGGATCGTCGGGGGTGGAACGCGCCGTGGATCGTTTGGTGAACTCGGTGGAGACTGAGAAAATATCCTCGCGCTGTAACAAATTGCATTGTCTGTTTATTCCAGTCGGAGTTTATGAAAGAGACAGACAAACAGGAGGTTGATGTATTGGCCTCATGTCACGGTATGGCAAGCACATTCACACATACATTCATCTCTCCGTTTAGAAGCCAAATGATACGTCTAATTTGCTGCGAGCCCGGTTATTTTTAACTTCTCCAGCTGTCAGATAATGGAGCTTGACTGTCAGCACCGGTGTGTGTGTTAAAAAGGTTGCACTCTTTTTCAATTTACCGTTCTGTTTGAGTGAATTAGAAAATCCACATTCCATTAGTGGGGATGATTGACATGTCTTTTTTCCTTATCAAAACCAAAGGCAGATGTTAAAAAAGAGAGAGAAAGAGAGAGGGAAGGGAATGAGAAAGGGGAGACAGTTGACTGGGGTTGCAAACACATCTTTTTCCAACAGCTATCTGAACTGTTTTGACATTCCCTCCCCAATAATTACAATGCTGTGAATTTGCCTCAAAAAAGCTTCTTCTGAAATCACTTGAAAGAGTTGGTTTCTCTCGTGCTTATTAATTAGATAGAACTATGTCTGTTCTGAATTGGGTTGAATCGCTAGCTTTCTAAATAAGCCATGAAAGCTTCCCGTTCATTGTCTGAAAATCTGTCTCATGATGTTTTAACGTAATGCATGCAATACTACAAAAGTCTTGGAAACACTCAATGTTATTCTGGTCTCATCTGACTAAAAAAGTTAGTCGATGAAGGGTTTTTTGATTGTCAACGCTAACAAAGATGAAATGAAAACAGTTCTGACAAAAAATATGAGAAAAACTAATACCAAAATATATTAATGCGCTAACAATGTTTTTTAGAAGAAAACTGTAGAAAGAATTTAAGACAATTCAGTCATAGTATTGTATATTGGCGATTTGGTTGAACACTGGAAAAGTGAACCAATGTTGATTAACTGGTTAATTTGGTTAAATGGTTAATTTGCTAAAAAGTTCTTATAATATGTGAGTTTAATCAGTTACATATTTATTTTTTTAATTATTTGGTTAAAATCTGTTAACACATTTTTTTAAATTCTGTATCTTATCATCAAAAAATAATTAGGCCTGGGTATCACCAACTACTTCACGACAGAATGCACATGACAATATATTTCTCACAATTTAATTAACTGCAATAAAACACAATATCATAATGGACTGCAACAGAAATTGCACCAAACATAACTCAAGATTTCTGCAATAGAAGAGCGAATCTGAAATTCACAAGTCATTACAATCATGCACCATTTCTGTCAGAGTAAAACTGACTAATCAATATAACATGACAAAAACTGACTAATCAATATAACATGACAAAATATTGACTAAATATAAAAAGCATTTTTGTCAAGTCCAAAACTATGACTAAAACAGAAACACTGTAAATCGTAACACTGGCCACAGTGCACTTTTTCTTCACCTCTGAGGGCCTGAAAGAGGTTAGGATTCCCAAAGACAGCGTCTCTTACTTTGTCTTTCTCACCTAAACACAAACATACACACACATGCACAGTCTTACATAACAGCTCGGGCAAATGGACTGGCTGGTATTCTTGAGCACTGGTGATGAAGATGAATCTGAATGCTTGCTGTAATGAGAGCTCCAATAATGGATCCTGTGGCATCCTCACTTCACTTGATAGCAGTGTAAATCACGCCGGCTATGCGGCCTCAGCACTGAGGAGGGTTCGACAAAATGTGACCGTCACTGGTGAAGCTAATCTTAACCACATTCAGAAGACTAGCACAGTCTCCCACCAGAGTTCTTAACTAAGTAAACCACAAAGACTACCTAGATCAAATAGTATCACCATAATAGTGATAAGTCACATGAAACAAGTTTAGATGGTCGACAGGTTGACCCACCAGCTGGCTGGAAACAAACTAGCACTAAGCACCAAAAAAAAAAAACACAATGTAAACATGTCAAATAAGAAGACAATGTAAGAGAAAAGTTGCTAATGCTGACTAGCATTGAAAAACATATCTGTCTCCACTCCAGTGAACTGTTTACTGACAGGAAACCCTTGCTAATATCAGTCTCATCAGTGGTCTATATCAGATATTGCTCTATTTTCAGCTCCTATCAGAAACATTTGAAAAAAAAAAAAAAAAAGATTTCTGAGTGAAAAAAAGAAGACCTTCGAACATCTACAATGGGGAAGCTATTGCTAATGCTGACTACAGAATTGCTCCTGCCCACTTTTGGCATTCAAAAATCCCCTCGACAGAACAAAATAGTGTGTAAAAGAGACAGATAAAGATAGGGAAAGAAACATAAGTGAGAAAAACAGTAGCAACTGGAAGAGAGACAGGGGAAATTTCTAGAAAGAAGTTAAGCGTCTTGAAATACCATGACAAGGATTAAATCTAAACCAGGCTTACAGGTAAATGAAGTCAAGTGTCCTGCTCGGGTGCTGACCTGACTCCAGAGCTCAGGTAATTCAGGTTTGACCTCAGCTTACTTTAGTTAACTGCTTACCAGAGCTAGTGAAAGTCTCTAAAATGGCTATCTTAGGTTTTGATTTAAACGAGACAACATTTAGCATTACTATTTACCCCAGAAATAGGAAACTCAAATCACGATGGCAAATGACAGGATTATTTCATGTTCTAACCCAATCTTCCCTTATTCTCGAACCCGTACAAAGTCAAAAAAGCAGCAGTGTGTAACAACATGACATCATGTCGTGGTACAGATGGCATGACCTCACAGCGGTGGAATATGCAAAAGTACATGTTCTTGATTACACGTCTTTATTTCAGCGCCACTAATCGAAATCAGATGACATTTCCTGAAAGTACACCAAGGAAAACTTCTAAGTTCACATTTTCCAGAGAGCTGGAACATTTCATTGACTCCAAAGCTTCCACTTTGCTCAGTTTGTCAATACGGAAATCTCAAATATCTAATAGCTAATTTGTTTTTCAGAAGAGCTAACCAATAAGAAAACAGATATTCCTCTGCATGAAGTTTTACATAAAAAGGATGTTTTCAAACTCTGTAACATGATTATAATGAGCGTATGTTGTCAAAAGGTATTAGTTTGTATTCTTTACCCATTTAACAAGCTTACTCCATTTACAAAAACCGTACATGGAATGATGCTAACAGCTGCTTCAGGCTAATGTTGCTTTTAAAGAAATATGAGCAATGGACCTTTAGTATGGATTTAGTTTCTCACAACATTCCACATGTACTGTTGGCCCAACACTTTCCAGAAAGCAACTCTCGGCCTACTACACAGACTACATTGCTTTCTCCTGCACAATTCCAGCACACAAATTGCATTCGGCTTGTTTGCTGGAATAAATAAACGACTGGCAACCCATGTCATAGATGATCACGTATTGCTTTGGGAGTTTTTTTGCAGAATGAGCCTTTGCGACGTTGCTCCACGCTAGTTAAATTACAGAGAGGGCTGTAGCGGGGGACTCCTCCTGTCGCAATTCTCCCGGCGTGTTTGTCAACAGCGCAGCCTGTCTATAATTGCCGTAATTGTCAGGTTAAAGTGGGAAAAAAACAAAAGCGGGCTCATTTTGGCACAACCAGGGCCATGTCATTAACCAGGACCAGGGATTTGGAGACACTTTCTTGTAAAGATTGGGTGAGAGAGAGAGAGGAGTTGATAAAAATGGCTGCCTCTTATCTCTGCTATGCATATGAAAGGCTTATGCTGTCTCCATGACAGACTCTACGCCTCGTCAGTGTGGGATTCACTGAGGTAGAGTACAGCAAAGGAAAGAGAGAGAGAGATGAAATAATGTAAGGATGGCTAGGCATCATTTTATACGTTTATACACATGTGTAGGTGTGCGTTTGTATTTATGTGTCCACATGTGTGGCTGTGCATTTGTGTGGAGGTGTTAAGCGAGAGATAAAAAGAACCGAGTTGGGTTTGGGTATGAGAAGGAAGGAGTCAGGGATAGATTACAAGCCACCCTCTGAAAACACATAGTCACCCGCTTCAGAGATTAAAAAAAAAAACTTTTTTCTCCCATGCGTCTTGGCTGAGGTTCAGCCTTTTCAAGTATGTTGTCAAAACAGAGAAGTGTGCGTTCTACAACAAGCTCAAATCCGCCCCTTAATCTGTAATGAATACTTAATCCAAGGCGTAATATAGCACCTATAATTACAATAATGAAGAAGGGTATTTGAAGAGCCAATCATTTTCATTTCTGAGCGCTGCTGTAGCGGTTATTCATCTTATTAATCAACATTCTCAGAGCCTCTTCTTCTTTTGTTTCTTCGGTTGTGCTCCGTTCCCAAAATAAACGTGTCTCTTTGAGCTACAGCTGTATAATTTGTCAACGCAGCGAAAGCATTTATCTATAAATTTATTTTCAATTTGAGGCGTGCTGGTGTAATGAAAGCCGAATCAAGGGCGGAGAGCGGATTATTTTAATAAACAGCAATACCGGCTTGTTGGAAGGATATGGGAAGGTTGGTCACACCTTTGTAGAGCTCAAGACAATGGACTACACATATACCTGGTAAATTACCTGGTTGAATTTTCTTGCATTCTAACATTGACTAGATGGAAAGCTTATAGGTAGTTATTCCTGTAAGCGACATATACGCCCTGGCTTTGTGAAATATCAAAAATATGATGAATATTGTAAAGACAATCTTCTGTTTGTTATTTCCAGTTAAAATAAGATCTACTCCCACCGCTCACAGGGAATTCTGGGTTAACTTGCATTAGCAGGGTCATGTCCTATTGAGAATTGAATTCAGAATGCCTTTTAAATTCCCAAAATGCCTCTTAGTTTCTAATTGAGAGAGGATTAGACATACAGACAGGAATATAGCCAGATGTACTATTTCATATTGTACAAACAAGACACAAAGAATAGGCCTAGCTAATGGATTTTTAAAAAGTGCAGTAAATGAGACACTAATGGGGGCATGAACTTTACATAGTACAGATGACACTAGAGACATAGCTCATAAAACTTTCAATTCAACAAAGGGATGAAAAACAGCCATAAAGTTTGTGATTTAATCTTTGAAGACTCCCTTTCTGTGCTCTTGATGCTAGTTGTCTCTCAAAAAAGAAACTAAGACTTTTGTTCAGCATCATTCCCCTGACAGACTTCAGTTATGTGAAATCCCTTTCTTTAAACCCTGAAATCAGAGGATGGTCCATCAAGGGCACTTGGTTCCATCCTGTATTAAAGGTGCTTCCATCATTGTCCATGTTCCCCATGGATCTGCTACAAGAGCCACTGATGGGGCTTAGAGACATAGTCTTCAAATCCCGACTTAAACTGACGCCTCTGATCAACCAACCAGTCATATCAGTTCTAATTAAAGAAGGCCACTGAAGTGAATCCTCTTCTGGCTGTAAATAAGTCCCCTAAAGATACCGGTCAAAGGCTTACTCTTTTAAAGTAGTGTTATGAAGGGGGCTTGTTTCTTTCAATCAATAGCTTTTCTGAAAGAGTAATATAATGGTATGGGTGCAGACCAAGTGTACTCAATCCTAGTCCTGGAGGTCCACCTTACACACTTACACATTCCTTACCTGTCCTGCAGTACCCTACCTTTATTCTTGGTTGAAGCTAATTTGAATCTGGTGAGGGTTCTGCAGAACATGGTTAACCATTTAGACATGTTCCTGGCTGTGATTTTCAAAGACACCCAAAACTCTGATGAGATAGTTGAGTTGTGTGTAGTTAGTACTAAAACAAACAAACCTCAGCAAGATATTGAGTTTGCTGAAATTTGAATCTCACCCCTCTGATGGGATCTGCTTACCCACTTTAAAAAAGATCTGTATTTTCCTTCACCGCACAGCTGGGCTTTTAGCGTCCACTATCAGCAGCTGGCTGGCTAGACTGCCATTGGTGATCACTAATGGTGATCATTATAATGTATTTTTCAAGTGTGTTCCAATACTGGCATGCATTGCATGCAGACAAACTTAAACACACAAAGGACAGCATGCCAGCCAGGCCTGGGGGGAATGACGCTTTCTCTATCTACTATCACTCCCACACATAAACGTTCTGTACATTGTTCCCCCAGAATTCCCGCCAACTCTTCACTCCAAAAACAGAGAATCCCCTATTCACCCGTGGCATGCTTTGTTTAACACGTTCGTTCTTGGTGACAGCTGGATAAAGGCGGTGCGACTTGTGGCGAAAACATCAAGGCAAGGCAGCTGTCCGTCAAGGCTGCGAGGCGGCTGACAGAATGGGAAAATGTGCAGTATGCCGATAAATATTTAATGCAAACTAATGCAACGCAGGACTCTTCCCCACTGGCCAGAGGGAGGGGAAATGAGAGCAGGTAATTATCCCAGTGCCCGAAGGCCAAAAATGATGGAGATTGCAGAAAGCAGGGATATTTAGCCCAGCTAATGAAGGCTTGCGTTCTCTCAGTAGGCAGTGGGAGGTGAGTGTGTATCTCTATGTGTGTGTGTGTGACTGTGAGGAAAAGAGGAAGATAGAGCAAGAGAGAGAGTCCTGTGTGTTTCTGCCCATGCAGGCGGTGGGTCTTGATAAGGCATGATTACATAATGCACTATCCAGCGTACTGTGTGCTAACATTGGAGCTCTCTGCTGCCCCATCCCTTTCTCTCTCTGCAGGACCTGTCCAAACCAAGCCATCACACACACACAGGCCCCAATAGAGAGCAGAGCCTGAGGCAGAAGCCAGTGTGGATTACTGAAAGGAATCCTTGCCTTGCGGTTTAAGATCCCTTTCTCCTGAACCTCCTCTAGGATCAAGAGTGTTTTCAGTACCTGCATTAAGCAGATTCACTTTTGCTGGACTAGAACTAAGATTTGAACCTGAATTCAATCTGATTCTACACCTACAGACTGCAACAACATGGTTTAATGTAGTGCCATTCTGTACAGACAGTCCCTGTTAAAGATTATATCATGGTTGTGGATCCTAGTAGTACAAATCGTCATGTGGGGTCAGTGAATTTCATTACCACCTGCTTTGGACCTGTCAAACAAAATGTTCTTCCTTAAGCCTGGCTTGTTTAACCCCACTGTAAGGTCTGCGTCATCTCCCTTTCCCTTTCCGTGGCCCTCCAGTGTAGGCAAATCGAAAGCAAGTGCTGAGTTTGTGCAGCTCTCCGCAATTCTTATGAAAATTTAACCATGCTATTTGGATTCACACGCTCTTCCTAGCTAGGGCAG